>CAUYRH010139380.1:0-15440 GCA_963574655.1 Perodicticus potto | reverse complement strand
TTTTTTTTTTTTTTGAGACAGAGCCTCAAGCTGTCACCCTGGATAGAGTGCTGTGGCATCACAGCTCACAGCAACCTCTAATTCCTGGGCTCAAGCGAGTCTCCTGCCTCTGCCTCCCATGTAGCTGGGACCACAGGTGCCCGCCACAACGCCCGGCCATTTTCTGGTTGCAGCCGTCATTGTTGTTTGGCGGGCCTGGGCTGGATTCGAACCCGCCAGCTCAGGTGTACGTGGGCTGACGCCTTAGCCCGTTGAGGCACAGGCGCCGAGCCGGTTTACATTATTTTTTAAAACTAATCACCAATCACAAAATTCTTTTACTTTAAGTCATCTTTGAAATATTCTCTGAACAGTCTTTGTCCTTCCCAATCATAAATTTGTTCAACATTAGCTCTATCCCCTGGTGGCGCCTGTAGCTCAGTGGGTCGGGCGCCAGCCACATACACTGAGGCTGGCGGGTTCAAACCCGGCTCTGCCAGTAAAACAACAATGACAACCGCAACAACAATGACAACGAAAAATAGCTGGGCATTGTGGTGGGTGACTGTAGTCCCAGCTACTCGGGAGGCTGAGGCAAGAGAATTGCTTAAGCCCAAGGATTTGAGGAGTCTGTGAACTGTGACGCTAAGGTACTCTACTGAGAGAGAAACAGTGAGACTCGGTGTCAAAAACATAAAATAAAATAAGATAAAATAAAATGACAGCATATAAATACAATCCATATACATCTAATAAAAAGGCATTTTCGCCCAGTCAGTAGCTTGATCTATAGTTGATTTTACATCAGCAGCTAATCCAAATTCAAAATTAAGTATGAATACCCCATTTTAAAAAGTACTTCAGATTAACGAGGGTACAATGACGTTACACTGTTTGCGTGTGTTAGGTAGAGTGCAGGGTGCAGTTGTGCCCCCAGGAGGTGTGGGTGTGCCCTACACCCTCACAGTGTGCCTGTAGTGAGAGCACACGAATCCCCCTCCCTCTCGCTGGAGTTTTTTCTCTTATGTGGGCGTGTATTTATTTATTTAATCTATTTATTTAAACTCTGGTTTCATATTAGTATTGAATACACCGGATCCTTGCTTTTCTGTTCCTGCGACACTTTCCTAAGTAGAATGTTCTCCATCTCCATCCAAGTTAACATAAAGGATGCAAAGTCTCCATCCTTTTTCATGAAATATGCCATTTTCTAAAATCCTCTCATTCTAGTTTTATCTCTCTCATTTACATGTCAAAATTACATGTCAAATTCCATCCCTAATTATTCTTAAGAAATTTCCAGTAAATTAAAATCATCCCCATATATTCAGTAGGAATGATAGAAAAGTATCTTAGAATATAGTCCTTAAGAAAGAAGTAAGAAGGCACTAATACATAAATGCACTTAAATTTATAAAAAGAATGTATTCCTACAAACATTATATGAATCGTGTAATTGGAATCTTATTTTCAATGTACAATGCAAAAATGTAATATTTTAAAGAACCCTGTTCAGTCCTTTTTAAAATAGACTAATCTTCAGCAATACAAATGATCAACTCTATTAAAATGGACTAAATTCCTACTTCAAAAAAGAAAAACAAAAAACCAAAAGCAGCTAACCAAAGAAGAACATGTTCAACAGAGAAAATACAAAAAATTTTAAAGTAATGTTTCTAACTAGCAAGGGCTTTCACAGAGACTTAAAAGCAAATTTTGCTTTCCTGATTAATTAGAACACCAACACAAAGAACTAGACTCTAATTGACAACTCTTCCAGAACACTAGGATGGGACAAGATGCGACCAACAGCAGAATGCATGTTCTTCAATGAAACAGACTGCACTGAAAATCCTGTGTTATAGAGATAGACGGTGGCTCTTACGTTTAAACGATTTTGAAAACTATAAGCAGGAATTTTTAGCCAAAAAATAAGCTCAATCTGCTCAAAATAACACTAAACTTTACAAAGAGCTTTTTGTCAACTAAGACATAAGGTAAGATACTGGCTAAAAAGACTTTGAAAAGATCTAAAATCATTTAGGTCTTTTGATCTAATCATTTAGATCATCTACATGATTTTACATCTTTTCAGAGATCTTTCTATTAATAAATTCCCTAACTTTAGAGCCGTATTTCTATGTCTCCTGTTAACTTCAATGGAAGAATTTCTCAGTACACTCCAAGAATACCAGTTTCTTCCTCTGAGATAAAAAGAGGCACATCACTAATATGAAATGGATATGGCTAAATTAAATGAAAAGACAGATAGAAATTAAGAAAGAAATTTGGGACAGGACCCATAACAGCACTGCAATTAAAAAGATAAGGAAAGGAAATTCTCAGGAAAGACAAATAAATCCTTCCGTCTCTAAGATGAGGGACTTGTTCTTGAGGGAACAAAAAGATTTAACATTTAAGAACATCAAATTGAGAGGATTTAAGAAGCAAATTCAAAAATACTGCAGCAAAGATTTCTGAACACCAAATTGTAAATATAAATACACCTATTAGTCTCAAAACAATTCTTTCAAATTCTGATATACAGACTTAAAAACATACGTCTAAATGGCATTTTAAATTTTCTGATGATTTTTTCTTCTTTTATTAGCCACTACCTTATATTTTGCTACCTCGATCTATAAGTAAAATAATTTCAGAGTCAATAAATAATATAACTTAAATATACTAAAGCCAAAATACCTTGTTTTAACAAACAATTCTTAAGGGCTTGGCGCCCATAGCACAGTGGGTACCGTGCTGGCCACGTGCACCAAGGCTGGTGAGTTTGAACTTGGTTCAGACCAGCTAAAGAACAATGAGAAGTACAACAAAAAAAACAGCCAGGCGTTGTGGCAGGCACCTGTAGTCCCAGCTATTTGGGAGGCTGAGGCAGGAGAATCGCTTAACTCGAAGAATTTGAGGTTGCTGTGAGCTGTGCTCCCTCAGCACTCTACTGAAGGGGACATAAAGAGTCTCTGTCTCAAAACAAAACAAAAACAATTCTTATGTTTCTCTCTAAGCAGAACCTAGAGGGTTTCTCCACATTCTTGTTTTCCTCGGCCCCCACCATGGTCAAACTGTTTAACTTCTCAGAGACTTTTATTTTTGTTTTCCTGATTGCTTCAGTGATAATATAAAAACACATTGAGATAAAGGGCCGAGAATGGTTTGCAAATCATATTCGCAATAAAGTATAAATGACTAGTCACTAATGTCTTCTTTGGTTTTCTTACGCTAACTCTAAAAAATTCACAGTTCAGTGTACAACTGTTCGCTGCTTCTTCCATAAAGATGTTTAATATGCTAAATCTTTCTGTTGAATGAAACTAAACCTGAAATTTTTTTCAAAGAAAAAAACCCTACATTTTAAAATAAAATCTTTTCTAAAATGCAGTGTTTCTTTACCTTCTTCCCCCCACCCACCCCAGAGTCTCACTACGTTGCCCTGAGTAGAGTGCTGGGGCGTCACAGCTCACAGCAACCTCAAACTCTTGGGCTCAAGTGACCCTCTTGCCTCAGCCTCCCAAGTACCTGGGACCACATGTGCCCGCCACACCAACTCGTTAGTTATTAATATTTTTATGTGGATTTGTTAATTATCAGGGTTCTGTCATTTCCTTTTTAAAATGAATGTGCCACAATCTATCCACTCTCCTACTGTTAAGATATTTGAGTTTTTCCTCTAAGTTTTTGCTATGTCCATCGCTGTCATTTTTGAAGCATTCCATATGCCTGACTCCAGCCAGCTTTCGGTTTTCTTAAACAAATTAAGGGTGACTTTACTCCTATAGTTCTTTTTTTATAAGAACTTTATTGAGATATAATTCACATACCATACAATTTATCCATTTAAAATGTACAATTCAATGGTTTTTAGCACATTCAGAGCAGTGTGACCAACACCACTATTGATTTTAGAACATTTTCAACACTATAAAAAGAAACCCTATATCCATTAGCAGTCATTCCCATCGTCCCTACTCCCCTTCCCAGCCCTAGGCAACCATTAATCTACTTTCCAGCTCTATAGAGATGCCTGTCCCAGACATTTCATGTAAATGCAGTGATACTACATATGACCTTTTACATATAATGTTTTTGAAGCTCATCCATTTTGTAGTATGTATCAGTACTTTGCATCTTTTTACTACCAAACAATATACCATTAATGTGTATAGCAAATTTTATTTACCTATCATCAGTTGATCAATGTTTGGATTATTTTCATCTTGGGCTATTATGAATAACGCTGCTATGAACATTCCCATATTCACATTTATCAATACAGAAAATCTCGTTAGTTTTGGTAATAGGATGATGAGATAATATGGAGCCTGGATATCTACAGGAGACAAAGCCAGGTCTTTTGTAGGACCTGGGATGCTTCCTGCCTCCAGAGCCTCATCATGGCTTCCTACCAACTTGCTTTGATACCATCTCCTCCGCCACGACCCCTCAGCTCACAGCATCTTCTCACCCGCACCACTTCAACAGTCTAAATTTGTCTCAGGTCTCAGCCTTCACCTTGCTCTCTTCTACTCCACTCACCCCAATGCATGATATTCATTCTAAAACAAGTTTCAACATTTCATTTTCCCCACATCAATCCTTCAATGAACCCCCTGGCACTCAAGATTAAAGCAAAATACCTTAGCAAGAAAAGGCCCTTCGATGATCTCATTCACTAACCTTGACACTCTGAAACATGTGGAAGGAACAACTTCAGTGAAGTACCCCAAAGAGCCCTGCTCTCCCTCAGGCCTGGACCTTGGTGCGTGCTGCCTTCTCTGCCTGGAAACACACCCAGTGGGCGCTTCCCACAGTAACACATACACAGCCCAAGCAAGCAAAGTTTGCCTTTTTTTCTCATTGCTAATGGATGTAGCACAATCACTGACATACAGCAATTTCTCAACACATGCTTCCATAATGGAATACTACTTATTAGTATACCTGAATAATTTCTGTGAGTAGGTAAGACTTTTCTAGGCTCCGGACTTTGAAAAGAAAGCCGGTGAGGAAACACAAAGCCCAAACTTTAAGCTTGGCTTACTACCTTTACCACGAAGGGAAGCACATTGTTCTCAGTGACTGTCATCCACCCTGCACATGGCCCCTGGTGGGACCTGGATGAGCCAAAATGCCTGCTTTCTCCCCAGCCCCTTGGCAAAACCGACCCAGAAATGGACAGGTAAAATGCAACCTGGGCCAGCCTAAGTCATTCCTTTGATTTTTGTTGGAGCTTTCAGGAAAGATCCCCTTTCAAGGGATTATATAGGATGCTAAAATGATATAAGCCAGAGCTGTTGATAACCCCCTTCGCCATCACGCAAGGTCCTAATTGAAAAAAAGTAGATACAAAAAAGAGAGAGACGGTCCTGATGACTTCATTTAATTTACTCCATCCAGATGTGCCCAGAGCTAGGTGTAGCCTTGAACTTCTCACTCTAATGAGGTAGTAAGTGGCAGTTTTACTTGAGGTACACTGGTTTCAGCTGGGCTTCTAACATTTGCACTCAGACTCCAGGGCTACACATCAACAATCTATTTTCCTATATTAGTCTATGCTCAGGCATCACAATAAGGGATGATACCTATCTTTGGAGCATGTGCCATTTGGCATCAGCATTACACAGTTTAAATAAAGCTCAGGCAAAGAGTAGGCCCTGTTCCTAGGGATTCCTTAGTC
Source organism: Perodicticus potto (assembly GCA_963574655.1). Lineage (NCBI taxonomy): Eukaryota > Metazoa > Chordata > Mammalia > Primates > Lorisidae > Perodicticus > Perodicticus potto. The sequence continues at coordinate 9,769 of CAUYRH010139380.1, read as the reverse complement.
TTAGCGCAAGCCTCTACTCTAACGCCAGAGCTGGATGCCCACTATTTCCTTTGGTGGGCCAAATAATGAAGGTAAGTTGCCAGAGGAGGGTAGACTCCTAAGCCTGCTTCTAAGCCTGTTTGTCCCTTCAAATTGGGACATGTGAAGCCTTCAACCTATAATGGGGAAAATAACAGAAGCCAAGACTAAAATTAGACCAACCAAGGGGAAGAACACAATTCTGTGCGGAGCTATGTTACTTCTTTTCATCTTCAGACACTTCCCTTTACCTATACAACCAGAGGTAAATAAAAATTCACCTATTTTCTAAGGATCAAGTTGGTGATACTAAAGGGTCAGTTTTGAATGTGTAAAATTCTTCCCAGTTTCATGCAAGTTGCAGGAACGCTGACTCTTCCACTCAGCGTACCACCTGCTTCCCAATGGGTGACGTAAACAGGGTAGAACCAGTTTTTCTGAATAAAGTGTTCATGAAATGTTATAAACTTGGGTGTTGGTCTAAGCTGGATTTGTATTCTTAAGAGGCGGAAGAAGACAATTGAAATGGAGACATCACCTGTCCACAGTGACTTGCATGATGGAGTAGAAAGAACCATATGACAAAAAAATAATCATAAAAGAGGATCTGAATGTAGCATCTGCACTGTGCAGCCTTGGAGGTTTTTCTTATCAGTTAGTTATTCCTACTCCTTGCAACTAGGCTCTTCTTCCTAAAAAATGGCTTGGCATAGACACCGTTTCTCAGGAATGGCTCCCTCCTACATGGCATAACAAGAACGGGGGGCCGGTTAACAAGAATGCCATAGGAGATACAGATCTTCACGGAGAAGGGAGGAAAGAGTAAATGTAATCATGTGCCTACACCCTGGCTATGGAAGCTTCTAAGGAGGATGCTAATGAAGCGGCAGGAGCTAATTGTTAAAATTCAGGAAAACCCAGAAATCTCAGTTAGGAAACACTTTTTCGAGGTTGCAATAACTCGAAATAATTCCCTCTTCTACTTAGGGAATACCGCTGCCGCTAGGAAGTTGGGGGAAAGACAAGTGGCTATTGGGCATTCCCAGAAAAGCGTCTAAACTAGGACAATCAACATCCCACTGTGTTTTCTTGGATAGTAGCAGCAAAAGTAACAACATTAAACAGATTCTCAGGTGTCCAAGAAAAGAAAAGTGTAGCCCTTTCTCTACATCCAACCTCAATACCATACAGCAGTGTACAGCAAAAGGTCAATTATTGGGAGCTATCACACTATCACTTTTGAAAAAGCAGTAAGCTTTACAATTTCACAATTTTATGCCTGCGAAATAGAGATTCTATAACAAAGCCACTATTAATCAAAGCATTCATGAGTTGACAAGTTATGTTACTCCACTCTCACTGCCAAATTTGAGTCATTATTTATTAGTCAAAGTCCTACTAAAAATGCACGACCATAATCTATTTTAGTAAATACAACACACTAAAGATAATTTTATCTTTTCCTATGACTTAAGATCTGACAGCCCTCCAGATTATCATTCTGAATTATCTGATGAAATGTTATAAAGGGTGAGACATAACACACCACATCTCCTAACCCCAAGACCTAACCCGGCATTAAGGTGCACGCGTATGTGTTGCTCTACTTCCTCTCCTGAGATCTGCCTGACAGCACTGTAAGAAAGTATTATCTGAGTATCTCGGTATGGGATTCATGATTACCTACCTACATGGATGCAGAAGTTCGTAAAGGGATGTTATCATGCGCATACAGGTGTTATGAAAACACTCGTGAAAAAAGGACTACATGGGCAACAGGACACCTCTACTATGGATCACACCTTCCCTACTTATTAATTAATTACATGAAATCAGCCAGCCACTGGATTTGGTTGTTCGCAATTATAAATTTCCCCCTCTTAAAAGGTCTGCCATTCTTTCAGTATCACTAATAACAGCGTCAGTAGGTAATACTAGGTTCAGTATCACTAATAACAGCGTTAGTAGGTAGTACTGGGTTCGGTATCACTAATAACAGCGTCAGTAGGTAGTACTGGGTTCGGTATCACTAAGAGCAGTGTCAGTAGGTAGTACTGGGTTTGATATATTCTCATACCTCACTGACCGGATCCCAGCAGTCACTGACAGGCAGTGACTCTCGAGGGACTGCAGTGTCCCACTTTTCTAATATCCTGGTGTACTTATAGTGTGTGTGTGTGTGTGTACATGTATATACAAGTATGTGTCAGATTTTTTTCATGTTCTGACAAATTTTGTTACACTAATCAGTTGAGTGTACACTAATCCCAAATATGAAAATCTGAGTTCCAGAATGCTCCAATGAGCATTTCTTTTGAGTGTCACATGATGCTCAAAAAGTTTCCGATTTGGGGATGCTCAGCCTGCATTTGTTTTACCTGTTGATAGTCTGAATGATGCTTCTTTGCTTTTTGTCTAAGTTTACCATAATAGATTCAGAAAGAAGAATGTTCAAAATACTCCTCTTGAATAAGTGACCAACATTTTCCATCATTTTAAAGATCACCTTCTCTCCTCCTTACTGGAAGACTGGCAACAATGACACACAATGACACCTCTTGAAAAAAGCAAGATGCCCCAGAAATTTGATGAGTGGAACTGAAGAATACAAATGATCGTGAGATGGAGTCTACAGGTAATACATGTAACCCTTTTTTATACTTGTTTTTTTATTCTCATCCTCAGAATTTTTGGACTACACTCCCAAAGACATAATTTGTACAAAGCCCTACATGGATACAAGCTTTCAAATAAATGTCCTCCTCTTTCTCTTTCCTTTTATCCCCCTAAAATGATGATTGACAGGTTACAAACTGACAGAGGTAAGGAAGTAATCACAAAGGAAACGCTTACTAAAAGAAGACGTGGTGATTTCCAAGAGAGGCAAACCCCAGAAGATTGGTTTTTCCGGTACTGACCATCACTTTTTGAAGATCTTTAGCTCTGATGATATTCACTTGTTCTCAGAAGGCTGGAGGGGAAAAAATATAATGGGGAAGGGACCTCAACTTTCCTGTCTACCTTATCCTATCTCTCTTTTCTCTGGCAAAGTGCCTGGTCCGATCATTTAAGACAATGAATAGGTAACATATGAATATCCTTTCTTAAGGGATTGTACATCTGCATGATATGTGGGGAGGGGGTGTTATGTATGCATCTGGGCATATACATTACTGAAAGGCATTTCAACCAATTATTAGGTTGTTGTTATTCAGGAAAGAGGCTTGACTTTACCCTCTGAGTTAAGACTTTTAAGGCACAACACAGTGGAGAGGAAGGGAGAAGTTTGTCTCCCTTGTGCTACAAAAGGTAGCAATCAGCAGGAAAATGCTGCTGAGGCATTCCCTAAAATTTTCAGAAATACAGCAGCACCTAAACTAGGAACAGGAATCAGAGATGAGGAACAGAAGCAGATGAGGAAGAGGAGGAGGGAGGAGAATGATAAAAATTAAAATCAACTTTTAAAAGTAATTTTCTATTCTATAAGCTGTTCTAATGCTTTATGTGAATTAACTCAGTGTAACAAAATCACATGCTGGAAACAACATATGTCTTACAAAAGCAGGGAAGTGGAATTTTTAAATAAGAAGATCAGACTCATGCTGGGCCTCAAGGTTAGGTTTTATTTACATCGCACACTCACTACACCTGATGTACCTGCCCCTGACTATTTGTGATAAGGTCACGTTCTTATAATAAGCTTGCATTTGTAATAGTTTTTAGAGCTTCATACTTAACTATTTTTATACTTTTTATACCTTTAAATAAACATACCAGATAACAATTTATTAAGCACTAGTAAGAAAATTAAAAATCAGCAACAATTTACTTAGAGTTCTGTATACACCCAAGTGTATAAGTTCCTCCCTATCACTTAGCAGGAAAATTTACAATTTGGTTGGGCTCAGTTTTGAATGCAGTAGCCTCAAGACACTATCAGCCAAGACTATAACCAATCCTACTTTCCTATCTTTTGGCACTTGAGTCTCATCAACAAAACATTTCCCTTTTTTATTGGTTTCATTTCTAAATACTCCAGTTGCAATGATCTAGAATAGATAGTAGGGTTGTAGGCTGCATAGCAAGACAAGCACAGGCCAAGAATGCCAAGAAACAGACAGTAACTGGCCCAGGGCCTGCTACCCTTCCCAGGCTAGTATACCTACGTTATGCTACGTTTGTTGATACATTGCTTTGAATGCCACTCACGTAATTGAACGTTTGTTTGCCATTTCTCTTACTATACTGTAAGATGTGAGAACAAAAACCATACATATTTTGGTTCTGTAAATCTAAAACATTCCTATTTCACTGTGTGCACAGTAAGACTTTAGAAATTAATACAGACTAAAGCTGGGAAATGAAAACCAAAGTAGAGTTTTCACCTAATTGCCAAGTTCTGCCTGCATCACTAGAGAGGGCCCTATGTTATACTAGAAAGAGAGTCTAAAAATAGTTTAGGTCCCAATTCCAGAGCTACCTATCTAGCAACATTTTCATTCTGCGCCCTTAGTGTTTTCACTTACATAACAGGATCATTTCTCCCTGGTAAGGAGAAATTTCCAAGTTGGTAATAGGAATATGATGAAATAAAATGCATATTAAGAACTAGAACATAGCTATGTAAGAAAGTTTCCCTCTTCAAAAAAAAAAAAATACGAAACACTCTATAATCTAATTTACAAAAATAATGCTATACTTTGTTTTTGAAAAATGTGGTCAATCTCTTAGTAGAAAATATATGAAACAAACTTTTCAAGAAACTTAACCATCACGAGTTATAATATAGATGCAAAGTAAAATTTTGAAAGCTAGATTAAACTAGAGGTTTAAGATATAGTATGAATTACTAAAACAATGAAAGCATATTTCATAGTATTAATTAAAATTTTATTACATACATACTTTAAAAACTGCTTTATAAGAAAAGAGTTTGAAAGAAACCTACCAGCTGGCTCAGCATCCGAAGCACAGAGGTTAAGGCACCAGTCACATACACCAAAGGTGGCGGTGTCAAGCCCGGCCCAGGCCAGCTAAACAACGGTGACAACTGCAACAAAAAATAGCCAGTGTTGTGGCGGGTGCCCACAGTCCCAGCTACTTGGGAGGCTGAGGCAAGAAAATCACTTAAGCCTAAGAGTTTGAGGTTGCTGTGGGCTGTGATGCCATGGCATGAGGGTGACATAATGAGACTGTCAGAAAGAAAAAAAAAAAAAAATCACCCTTCCAGCTACGGATAAAGTAAATTCTAGGCGGTAAGCAATTACAATCTCTTTTTGTGCTCAAAGTGAATACTTCAATTATATCACAAAACACTATGCACAGACCCTGCAGAGCAGTTGTAATTTCTCCTAAATACTTTTTTGGAAAACCCTAAAGAAATCTGAGAGTCTTATAAAATGCAAAAGGCCATATCTGTTACGATATTATTATTTGAAATACATAATCAAAATGAAATAGAGGGCCAGGTATAGTGGCTCACAACTATAATCCAGGCACTTTGGGAGGCCAAGATGGGAGGATCACTTGAGGTAATGAATTAGAGACCAGCCTGAGGAACAGAGCAAGACTCCATCTCTACAAAAAATTTAAAAATTAGGCAGGCAGGGTGGTGCACACCTGTGGGTCCCAGCTCTCCAGAAGCTGAGACAGAAGATCACGTGAGCCCAAGAGTTTGAGGTTGCAATGAGCTACTATGACACCCCTGAACTCTAACTTGGGCAACAGAGTGAGACCCCCATCCCTAAGTAAATAAATGGAAACTTTTCGGTAAACTTGTAGATTACGTTTTTTGTAAGTAACAGAAAGGTTCTCTAGTTACTCTTAGAATGTAACCTTTTCTAAATCAAAACTGAAATTTGCTTTTGAGTTGAAGATTTTCTTCTTGTGTAAAAAGGCCCTATATAGGATTTTTCCTTGTGGGAATTCCAGGAAATGCCTTTAAAATCTTTTTTTGTATTGAGTAAAACTTCTAATGGTATTTTTAAAGGATTGGGATAGCCCCTCTTCCATCTTTTAAAATAAAATAACATGTTAATAAAAAACCTAAACACACATCCATCGAATACCTATATAACCATATTTGAAGCCAAGGAACTGCTTAATATCATTTCTGTGATTTTCCTTTACTAACTAATGGAAGATTCTAATTTCTGATATAATACACAATTTATCAATTTCATGGACTTTCAGTCGTGCTGGTAGTCACAACGATATGGGCCTGCAGACCCTCACTGTCGAGAAGGGAATATACAATGCTACGCCTTGGTGTAATCTATCCTCACCTACACATACAAAGTCAGTTTGAAGCTTTGTTTTGAAATTACCAACCTTTTTGTGGGGAAAGGGTTATTGTGTGTTTGACTGTGTGTTTCTCTTTATGACAGAAGAAAAGTTTCACAAGCCAAACAGTACAAATACCTGACTGACTCAGAATCCCAATTTGGCCTCTAACTATCTAGTTAAATTAGATATAAATCACTGGGCAAGTCATTTAACCTCTTGGTGCCTTCATTTCTTCATCTTTAAAATGGGATCATAACAGCAGATTCTATGTAGGTTTCATCTGAGGAATGAGAAGTAACATTAGAACACTAATGAATGAACTAAGTGTAATAGCAGCGTTGATGATACTTGGTTCACATTCATATTTCTATTGAAACTATATCACTGATTGGTGTAAAACTACCGAAATGAACCCAATATAAGTGAATTGTACATTTGATTAAATTTAAACATAATACATTAGTATTCACATTTTGGGTACCATCATGATTAATTATCTTTGGTAATATAGTAACATTTTGTCTTGTTTTGTTTTGAGACAGTCTTACTGTGTTGCCCCAAGCTGGAGTGCCATGGCATTACCCTGCCTCACAGCAACCTCAAACTCCTGCGTGCAAGTGATCCTCCTGCCTCAGCCTCCCCAGTAGATGAGATTCAGGTGGTCATAACACCCAGCTAATTTTTGCTATTTTTCATAGAGACAAGATCTTACTTTTCCTCAAACTGGTCTCAAACTCCTGAGCTCAAATGATCCTGCTGCCTCAGTCCCCTAAGAGTGCTAAGGATTACAGGCATGAGCTACTGTGCCCCGCCAGTAATTTTATTTTATTTTATTTATTTTTTAAGAGACAGAGTCTCACTTTGTCACCCTCGGTAGAGTGATGTGACATCACAGCTCACAGCAACCTCCAGCTCTTGGGCTTAGGTGATTCTCTTGCCTCAGCCTCCAGAGTAGCTGGGACTACAGGCGCCCGCCACAATGCCTAGCTATTTCTTTGTTGCAGTTTGGCCGGGGCCAGGTTCAAACCTGCCACCCTCAGTATATGGGGCTGGCACCCTACTCACTGAGCCAGAGGCACTGCCCAGTAATGTTACTTTAAATGAAATAAATTTATATGCTTAATGACATGTTAAGGCATTAATATGGGCAGACATAATGTTAAAAATGACCTGTAAATAAAAAATGAAAAACCAGACCATTAACTGACAGGCTCCACACACGTATAATGAGAAAACATTTTAATGAAATAGTATGCATGTACTCAATTTCTTTCCCTGATTTATACCTTCTGAGCACATTCTTCCACCAAAACTCATCACGTAATACCTTGTGGGATCAGTGAATCAAAATTTTCTTTTATAAACTCAGAATCATTTTTCCAGCACTGAACTAATACAGTAGAAGGCATAAAAAGTCTTCACAATTGTTATCAAGTAAAAGCAGATAAGCTGCAAGACATAAAGTTCTATTTCACTGTATACACTATAGCTCGGGATGTAAAATTAGAACACTTTGACAATAAAGTGGCTTAGTCTCAACTTCAAAGAGAATTCAGACACAATCAGAATCAGAATACTTCACATTCTGACACCAAGAATTTATCCAGAGTTTAAGCTAACAAAACCCATGTGAAGGTCAAGAACAAAGTCTTGTCAATAGTAATAGTAAATGTTTGTTTCTTTTCTTTGCTCTCTTTCAAGGTAACCCGTATTTATCTTTGTTTCGAAACATCTGTAAACACTTTAACTTCCTCATGCAACCTCATTGTGGCATATAAACACATGATCAAGTATATTATTTTCATAATCAGCCCTTGAAATATAGTGGGAAAGAGGACCCTTAATCCCAGAGACTTCAGTCAAAATAATGATTTAATTGAAAGGAACACTGAAGTAGAAACATCACAGTAAGACAAAGACATCAAATTTATTAGAACGATGCTTCATATGTTCTGTCCCTAAAATGCACCAAGATCAAGAATGCAACAGGAAGCACCTGGCACTTGGTATGGCGGGGACTCCACGCACATCAAATGTGGCCACTCCAGGACCGCACCTGTAGCTACTGTGGCCAGTGCTGCAGCCAGCATTTGGCTCTGGGATTGAACAGCTTTAGTGATGACCCGCTATGAGGCATGTGCAGGGGAAGAAAATTAGAATATTGGAAACAGATAAACATAGTGTATACATATTATGATTTAAAGTAATACGCTTTGGCATTGAGAGTATGGTAACATAAAAATACATTTAAAAGATTGCAGCAAGTTTTTCTTTTTTTTTTTTTGAGACAGAGCCTCAAGCTGTCACCCTGGGTAGAGTGCTGTGGCATCACAGCTCACAGCAACCTCCAATTCCTGGGCTCAAGCGAGTCTCCTGCCTCCGCCTCCAAGTAACTGGGACTACAAGCACCCGCAAAAACGCCCGGCCATTTCTTGGTTGCAGCTGTCATTGTTGTTTGGCGGGCCAGAGCTAGATTTGAACCCGCCAGCTTAGCTGTATGTGGCTGGCGCCTTAGGCCGTTGAGCCACAGGCCCTGAGCCAGAAAGGTTCTTTTTCTATAGAACTATTTCCAAAAGACACAAATCTGATTTGGTGCTATGCACCAGAATATAAGATATTCCTAACTTACAGTGGAGTTATGGTCTGATAAACCCATCCTAAGCTAAAAACACTATGAATCAAAAGTGCTTTTAGTACCCTGCTAAACCTCTTCTAAGTTTGTTTGTTTGTTTGAGACAAGAGTCTCACTTTGTCGTCCTGGGTAGAGTGTCATGGCATCACAGCTCACAGCAACCCCAAACTCTTGGATTTAAGTGATTCTCTTGCTTCAGCCTCCCAGGTAGCTGGGACTAGAGGCATCCCCCCAACAACGCCCAGCTAATTTTAGAAACAAGGACTGGATCTGACTCAGGCTGGTCTTGAAGCTATGAGCTCAGACAATCCACCCGCCTCAGCCTCCCAGGGTGCTAGGATTACAGGCGTGAGTCACCATGCCCAGCCCTCCCTTGTAATGTTGAATAACTGTAAAATGAAGCCAAACCAGCAGCTATCTTAGGAAAACAGCCATTGCTTCAAATCTTTAGTTGCTGTGGGTGGAAAGGTTTTTTTTCCCTGGACCAAGGGGTCTTGGCCACAGTCATGTATCCATGCAAACAGCCACATACTAGATCCTACACAGAGGGAAGGTCCATTTTTTCTATTAATAACTGTTTAACAACACTGAACTTGGGGTAGGGAAGAAGAGATTCAGATGTAGGATCAATGAATTAAGTAAAAACCTTGCAGTCTTGAAGCTAAATTTGAAGTATCAGTATTACACATTTCATTTTTTTTTTTTTTGCAGTTTTGGCCGGGGCCAGGCTTGGACCTGGCACCCCAGTATATGGGGCCTGCGCACTACTCCTTAAGCCACAGGTGCCGCCTTGATTCTATTTTCTTATAGTGAAAATGGTTACACTTTGTGGTT
>CAUYRH010139377.1:0-19558 GCA_963574655.1 Perodicticus potto | reverse complement strand
CTTGGCAAGGATCTTGCCCTTAACTTGTTTGTTTACAACAATGCCAACAGCATGCTGGGTAACATTGTAGACTCTTCCAGTTTTGCCATGGTAACATTTGTGTGGCATGCCTTTTTGAACAGTACCCATTCCCTTGATGTCTGCAATGTCACCTTTCTTGTAGATTCGCATATAAGTGGCCAAAGGAACAACTCCATGTTTTCTAAAAGGCCTGGAGAACATGTATCGGGTGCCTCTCCTCTTTCCCTTTGTGTTTGTCATTTTGGTGAATTACTGAAGATGGCGTCTCCGGCCGAAAAGCTGGTTGTCTATTCTTAGGATGAGTCTGCTCTAGCTGTTTCAGGCTGTGTCATTTGGTTAAAGATTCCCACATCTGGAGTAGAGAAGTCCGTCTGGCCTTATTCAGACACGTGCCCACTTGGCCAGTGAAAGTCAGGGCTTCTATATTCAGTCTTTTCAGAGAACAGAGGTGTTAATACTACAGAAGGAGAAATGGGCTAGGAAATCAATACATTCCACTGTGAGGGCTTTACCCAACTTGTGGCTGATTCCTTTTAAAAACAAAAGTAATTCAAGTCCCATTAATTTCCTATCCTATGTTGTTCCTCGTCTGACATAATTTTCCAGTACCGCTCTCAAGTCAGAAGACATTGGACTCTTGTGTGTGTGTGTTTGTTGATGTGCTTCTCATTCCATGATAAGAGGTTAGTGACAATGCTGAGGACATTCTTTGGCCCTCAGACACAGTTGATCACTGGTTATAGAAAGAAGCAACCATACAGTTATTTTAGGAAACACAACTTTTATGGGAAGAGTGGACAGAGCTGATCAGTACTATAGATGTTATAGATTTACAAGGGGGTCCTACAAATGGTGGAAAAAATTATTCTTTTGGCTGATGGAAGTTGTAGTTGTGAACAGCTACATCCTTTATTCATTAGATAAGAGTGGAGAAAAAAGTGGAGATACATCTTTCTTATAGGAGAAATCCCATCACTCAGCTTGTGAGCTACATGAGGAACAGAAGTTTGGAAAAGAGGATTGCAGGGTTTGCAGCCGAAGAAATGAGAAAGATGGAAGGAGAGAAACCATTTCCTGCTGTGAGATGTGTAAGAGAAAGCCTGGACTTCATCCTGGAAATTGCTTCAAGAAGTACCACACAAAAATCTGTGAACAAGGGTGCCGCCTAGAGCTCAAAGGAGTAGGGCGCTGGCCCCATATGCCGGAGGTGGTGGGTTCAAACCCAGCCCTGGCCAAAAAAAAAAATCTGTAAACAAAAATACTTCCATTATTTTTTGTAACCTAAAATACACAAAACCATTAGGTGAATTCATAATGATGTTTTTCTATTTTAAAACTATAGGATAGGGCCAGGTGCAGTGGCTCATGCCTGTAATCCTAGCACTCTGGGAGGCTGAGGCAGTTGGATTGCCTGAGCTCAGGAGTTGCAGACCAGCCTGAGCAAGAGCAAGACTCTGTCTCTACTAAAAATAGACAAACTCCTGGGCCTTGTGGCAGGTGCCTATATTCCCAGCTACTTGGGAGGCTGAGACAAGAGGATCATTTGAACCCAAGAGTTTGAGGTTGCTGTGAGCTATGATGACGCCATGACACTCTACCCAGGGCAACACAGTGAGACTCTATCTCAAAAACAAACAAACAAACAAACAAACAAACAAAAAAACCTGTACATAATTACAAGTAATCCACTAACCTTTTCCTACTCAAAATAAATATGAGTATTTATTATTAGTATGTGAGTGGCAGAAAAATTGGATTGGAAGGGGTTAATCCCAAAATCTCATGCACAATAGGATGTGCCCCAGAGAACTTCCAGTATGTACCTATTTTTAAGGATGTTTTAAAAAGACTGAAAGAAAGAGAAAGAGGGGAAGGAAGGGAATAGGGGCAGGGTTCTGCAGGTGAGTGGAGATGCAGTGGAACTTCAGAGAAGTGATGAGCGTGAGGGAGAGAACACCGATAGTCTCAAAAATGGAGGGCAGGAGTAAGGACATTCTGGTTCATGTAATGAAGAGTATTTTAAGTAACAGGCCCTCGGCTCAGTGCCCATAGCGCAGTGGTTACAGCACCGGCCACATACATTGAAGCTGGTGGGTTCGAACCCAGCCTGGGCCAGCTAAACAACAATGACAATGGCAACAGCAACAACAAAAATAGCCGGGCGTTGTGGTGGGCGCCTGTAGTCCCTGCTTGGGAGGGACTTGGGAGGCTGAGGCAAGAGAATTGCTTGAGCCCAAGAGTTCAAGGTTTGATGAACTGTGATGCCACGGCACTCTACGGATGACGATAATAGTGAGACTCTGTCTCAAAAACAAAACAAAAAAAATAACAGGCTCTCACACTAAAAAATGCAAAAGCCTCTGACTCTAAGAGGCACTGGGTTGAGATGGTATATATATAATTCTTTCTTTTGTAATTCTGCAATTTAACTGTAAACAACCAAAAAAGTTTTTTCAGTAGTTATGGTTGTCAGGCAGAGCTAGATTGAGGGAAAATGAAGGTTATTCATTTGAGACCTCTATGTCACGTCCATATCTAATGAAAAAATAAAGCAAGTTAAATCAGGTGGTCTGGGATTGTACTTGAGGGTCAGAAATCACTCCTAGCACTGATAGGCTGTTAAAGGGAAAACCATAGAAAGACTTGTAATTCATGTGAATCTGACCCTTCTATGAGATTAAGGACCTTTCTACTGGACTTCCCTGCTCTCCTAGACACAATTTGTAAGGTTGAACCTGCCCAGGTGCAGCCTAATTGCAGGTAAATTCCTTCTGAAGGAGACAATTTAGTACTCTGCTTGAGCTGAAGATTATTTGAATGTTCTTAACTTTTGGTTCTTTTTAAAAATAATTGCTGTGTGATTGAAGAAAATAGCCAGTATTAACTATTATATAAATTTAGAGAGCCAGCCGAGGACAGTGGCTAATAGTTGGCAGGATTAAGGGGAGGTCATAAATAGAGGCTTTGTTAGTAGCGGACTCAAGGCTAAAGTTTCTCTGAGGCAAGGCTCAGGATCATAGAGTTAGAAGACTCAGAGAACTGAACTACCCAGTTCTCTTTCATTAGAATCATTAGAAATAATGACAGTTTACACTGATGTTACAATTTTGTGATATTCTCTTTGCTCAAGAAGATGTTTCCTCACTTTGTAAACTGTACTTGAGTAGTGTCATAACCAGCTAGGAACAGGAAATTCCAAATTGCAGGCTACTGCCGGCCCAGCTCAGAGTTCTCAAAATGTCTGGGGACCTAGCTTTGGGCCATGCACCACCAGGTCTGCTGCCGAAGCCTCTGGTGGACATTTATGGCATATGAAGGATTCATGAGCCAAATCCCTTTTAATTTGATTGAGAAAATTTGTCAGAATTACAGAGGCCTCCGGAAGTGGGGAAACCCGAGATTATTCTCCTGCCATATGGAGAACTTCAAATGATAGTGACAGACATCTATGCAGTGTTTCATGATTTGCAAAAGACCTTTTTCCTGTGCCATTCTATTTAATCCCCACAACTTTTATAAATGGGCATGATTGCCATCATCCTGTTTTTTTGAGATGAGCAAACCTAGTCTTGGGAAATCCTAGTCTAGCCACGTATCTGGTCAGTAAAGTGGCAGATCTGAGATTGAGACCTGGGTCCTGGAATTTCAATTTCCATGTACTTCTTATGGCTTTGAACTTCCTCTGGGAGACCCATGCAGTGGTGAGGAACATAATCTTTGACCTGGTTATTCTGAAATCAAGGAAATTGCCAGGTGTTGAAGGGATTCTCTAGCTACAAGGCAGTGGTTCTCAACCTGTGGGTCGCGACCCACAGGAACTGTATTAAAAGGCTGCGGCCCTAGGAATGTTGAGAACCACTGTACTAAGGCAGGGATAGAAGTGGTGAGGAGTGACAGCTCATGGTGGGGCTGGAAAGTATTGAGATCCTGGGAAACTCTAAGATATGATACTGCTTATTTCCTGTGTATTTGCTTGATAGTCATGCCCCTTCTCTTCAGGATGAGCCAGGCCAATCCATGACTGTATTCTGTGTCTGTCTAGAGTCTGCACTCTGATTCCCAAGGACCTGTCACTTCCTCTTTTATATTTTAGCATGGAGTCCCTTTGATTAGTATTGGTGGAGGATAACTTTCTCTGAAGAAGTCTGTCTTCCTCTGAAGAAGTGTATCTTCTTTTATTCTGGAGGTAGAAACTGTTATACAGATGGGGTGATAAAACACAAGAGATTCTTAATGGCTTGCTGTTAGATCTAGATTACATTATTTATCACCATTGATTATTTTGTGTAAAAAGCTTCTTAGTGTTGGGATGCCTCAGGATAATTTGTCACCTGCATTACTCAACCTTGTGACTGGCATTGCGGCTGGGAGGAATGTGCTGGCCTCCAAACTGCGGAGCCCAGTTGGCAGCCAGCCTGTCCAAATAGACGTGATGATCTCAGGACATGACCAGACCTTCTGGTAGCTGGAGGAGATGAGTTCTTTTGGTAATGAATACACAAACTCGTGTTGAGTAGTTTCTGTGCACAGAGAGGGACAGCAGCTTCAGCGTTACTTGGAGGCTTATTGGAAAAGTAGAATCTGAGCCCTATCCCTGTTGAATCCAAATCTGTGTTTTAATGAGATCCTTGGGGAATCTGAGTGCATGTTAAAGTTTGAGAAACACTAAAGTAGTGGACGGTGTTGGTTGCCTGTCAGCGTCTATTTCCTTTGTCTTTGCTAATAACTGAAATGTAGATTTTTTTCAGTTGCTGTTTCCTCCTCCTCAGATAGACCTGAGCATCTGTACTTTATGTTGGTCAGAGCAGTTTTCCCTTGGCGCTGACTGTGAGCTGGAAGTGGTCCTAGGACCTAGATTGGCTTTTCATGTGGAAAGGCTTATTTTTTTTGTTTTAGGGGGGTATTTTCTCTTACATCCAGAAGAAGACAACAAACAATGAAGCATAGATATGGCCCTTATTTCCCCTGGCAGTTACCTTGGAACTATGAGGGCTTCAGTCTTGAGAGGAATCTGACACTGAAGTTGTCAGAGCAGCAGGAAGGATCCTGGATTCTTGATGCTGACATTAAGTGATGATTGCAGGATATATACCTGCATGTTTCCCTGCCTCTGATCTCACAGTTCCAGGAGATCATGAATTTTTTCATGGTTTATGCCACTTTGACTTTGGGTTTTTCAAATTTCTTGCAGCTAAAAATATCCTAAAATATACTGAGCCCTGGAAATGGATATTCTGTGCACAAGCTTTAGTACATGCTGATCCTTCTGTAAAATCTGCTTTTTCAGATGCTCCTACATTTTTTTCCTAGTCTTACAAATAATGCTTTTGCCCAGCAGTGATCATTAAATTGTTCAGATGAAGGTTGGCATAGAGAGAGGAAAGGTATGAGAGAATAAAGTGGAACTGGGAGGCTGTCCTGAGAGAGGGCACGCTGTGTGCCACACTGGAGTGCGCTGGCTGGCCGCAGAGCCCACAGGCTGGAGTGCTGATCCGTGCTGTGCCTCTGATTTGATGTTTGAGACTCAGTTTCCCCATCTGTAAAATTTAAAAAGGAAAAAGAAATAGTGGAAGTAAGTTGGAAATGCCTTGAAAACGTGACTGTTTTTCCCCAGTTTAATTTTCCTTTCTGATTGTTTCCCCCCCTTTTTTTTATTGCGGTAAAGTGTGAATAATATACAATTTCCACATTAATTATTTTAAGTTATAATTCAGTAGCATTTAGTTTATATTCACAATGTTCAACTATTACTACTATTTCCAGAACTTTTTTGTCTTTACAAACAGAAACTTTGCACCCATTAAACAGTAAGTCCCATTCTCCCGTGGCCCCAGCCACTGGTAACCTCTACTCTACTTTCTGTCTTTATAAAATTGCCTACTCTAGTTACCTTATACAAGTGGAATTATACACATTTATACTTTTGTCTGGCTTATTTCACTCAGCGTAAGGTCCTTAAGGTTCATCCATGTAGTAGCATCTATCAGAAGTTCATTCCTTTTTATGGTTGAATAATATTCCATTGTGTGTGTGTATGTTATATTCATTTATCCATTTAGCTACTTAGAGGGCTATTTTCACTTTTTAGCTGTTATGAGTAATATCACTATTGAACACTGTTGCACAAATATTTGTTTGAGTCCCTGCTTTTAATTCTTTTGGATATATATCTAAGAGTGGAATTGCTTGATGATATGGTAATTCTATGTTTAACTTTGAGGAACTGCCAGACAGCTGAAACTTGACTCTCTTCAAATGAGTTATTTATATATTCATTCAGACATAGATTGGAAGATGGACTTACTCTTTTTCCTTGAGATTATGGTTTCTCATTGGTAGAGAAAAGTTAGTAATTGTAACATGTAACTTCTCTACTGACACTTCTGTAACATGAAACATCATAGCAGATTTGTATTTTGCCCTCCTTAATCAAAATAGAAGAATAGTAGCTTTCTGTAAGTTAAAGTTTCAAGGATTTGGGTAAAAATGATTCACGAGATAGTTAATGTCAAATCTGTGTTGTGTGGTAAAAATGGAATCTACTCCTGCTAAAGATGCTGTGAGCATTGTGGAAATGAAAGTGAAAAATTTAAAATATAACCTAAGTTTAGTTGATAAAGCTGTGGCAGGGTTTGAGAAGAGTGACTATTTTGAAATAGAGAGATTGAGAGCGATTTATTTTAAGGAATTGACTTACAAAATTATGGAGACTAGCACATTTAAAATCCACAGGCCCAATCTCGAGACTCAGGGAACAACCAGTGTTGCTGTTCGAGTCCAAAGGTTATCTGCTGGTGTAATTCAAAGTCAGTCTTGTAACTTCCCAGTCACTTTTACCATTATGCTCTTCTCTCGCAGACCTGTTAGCTCAGTGCTTGGCATGTGGAAAGTGAACATACAATTAAAATTGAGCATATGCAATTAAGTTCCAAAAGAGTAGTTGAAGTGGAATGTGTATAAGGTTACTGTACTGTTATACTTTGTAAGTTATACTGTCATGTTAGGGGTAAAGCTGAAATTGGGGTTGTCAAAAAGACATGGGGGAATGACAGAATCATAAAAGAAATAAAGGTGTGGACAACACGTGTATCCTGAAGGAACCTGGTTGTTGTAGACATCTGTAAGGAACACTTTGTATAGTAGTCACTGTACCTCAGGGTTACAGGAAGGGGAATGGAGCTAGAGCTGGGCTCTAGCTCTGTAAGAGAAACTCATAGTTTTTGGAAGTATATGTACAGGACAAGATCTGAGCTTTCTCCCAGTCCATTTATGTCAAAAACAAGTTGACCTCTGTATTACTTGGTTCTTTCAACTCAATCTTGTTACTTGTGGGTACTGTTAAAAATAAGAGGTAACTTTTTTCCTCTCCTGAATGCCCTATCTACTTTCCCTAATGTATTTGAAATGGAATGTGTCTAAGTTTGCTGCAGCTGTTGTCATGTTAGGACATAACCAAGATGATACAGCTTCTGGGAAATTTACTAAGGTGGGCATTTTAAAATTTGAGAGGAACAAAGACCTCCAACAAAATAGGGTTGACTCATAATTTAGTCACTTAGTAATCATAAATTGTGTTAAGCAACTCTTTTCTGTCTTAACTGGAGTAAGAAGTAAATTATCTTAAACTGCACCTTGAGGTAAAATTTTGTTTTAAAAGATACTACACTTGATCTTAGCCAAAAGGCCGAGAAGCGATAAAATTTTGTCTTAAAAAGATAACCAAAAATTATAGTGAATGCTTAGAGAGGGAATGGACCTGTTTAAAAGGTGCAGAGGTGGGGGGGGGTAGGGGGGTTAGCCCCACCCACTGAGCTACATCACCTGTAGCTCAGTGGGTGGGCTCCAGCATAGTCACTGAGTCTGGCAGCTCGAATCTGGCCCTGGCCAGCTAAAACAACGACAGCTGCAGCAACAACAACAACAAAAAATAGCCAGGCATTGTGGTGGGCACCTGTAGTCCCAGCTGCTTGGGAGGCTGAGGCAAGAGAATCGCTTGAGCCCAAGAGTTTGACGTTGCTATGAGTTGTGATGCCACAGCACCCTACCGAGGGTGACAGCTTGGGACTCTGTCTCAAAAAAAAAAAAAAAAAAAAAAGGTTAGGCAGGCGGATTAGATGGCCTTTTCAATGAATCTTTCTAAATGTAAATTGTCAATCATTTTCCCTAATCCTGTCTGATCATTTAATAGATGTTTGAGAAACTGCCCTTGTGGTCAGTTTTATATGTTGTACTCCTGTCTTAGTCCATTTCTGATGCTGTAATAAAATATCACAGGCTGGGTAATTTTTAAATAGCAGAAATTTATTTCTTATAGTTCTGGAGGCTGTGAAGTTCAAGAACCAGGCACAAACAGTTTCAGTCTCTAATAAGGGCCCGGGTCTCTGCTTCTGAGATGGTGTTTCGAATGCTGCGTCTTTATAGGTCAGAAGTGAAAGGATCTAGACCGTCCTCTCTAGCTCCTCCGGCCCCACTACTCAATGACTATTGGATTGGGGATTAAGTTTCAACATGAATTTTGGAGAAGACACAAACATTCAGACCATAGCGGGCCCCCCCCCCGAGTTTTGTTTTTATGCAGTTACATTTGTGGTGTTGCCAGCTCTGTGTCATGTCTAGGTGCAGTAAGATGAAGCATTTCACAGTTTTTCAGCCTCTGACTTACTCCGGGGTCTGGACATGTTAGGCCACGTCTCTCCTTTGCTTTCCTTATCAGCAAAGTAGGGATTACAGTCCTGCCTGCTATCCTTTTTGGGGAGAGTAAATGTGGATTCTATTTTTGGCGAGTTGTCTAAAGCAATGTAAGACTTAGTAAGCCCTTAGTTTCTGTTAGGTGCTTTGATGGGGTGATATGTTGATGTCATCCCCAGGGGGAGAATTAAGGCCTCCAACTCTGAGTGTCTTGTGTGCCAACAGTTTTCATCTAATCTTCAGATCACTTTTAAAATATATATTATTTATACCCTCATTTATATAGATGAGGAAACTGCTTCTCAGAGGGATTTGCCTAAGACCGCACAGTAAGTTGCAGAGCTAATAGGGTTTTAGATTGGGTCTGTAAGACTCAACCCCACACTCCTTCAAATATATTATGCTTTTTAAAAAATTAAGGTGAAAAAATAAAAATCTCACATCATAAAATTTACCATCTTAACAATTTTTTAAGTAGTTTCGTAGTACTAGTATATTTACATTGTCACAATTCTACAGAATTTTTTTGTCTTACAGAACCGAACTGCTATACCAGTTAAACAACAGCTCCCTCTCCTCCCCTGCTCCTGGTAACCGCCATTCTACTTTCCTTTCTTGTCATTTTTCCATGTCAGTTGAGTAATGTGCCACTAAGGCCAGAACAGGGTTTGAGAGAGGCACATCTCACAGATGAGCCTAAAAACCCAGTCATCATGCTTATGAACTACAAAAGGATCTTCTACTTTCTGTGTCTAGAAATTTGACTACAGCAGATCCATGAACAATGTCCTTCATTCAATACCATTTTGTCATGTCGATGAGGGAACAATTGATTCCTGGCGAGGGCCACTGTCTGTGTGAACACGTTCCTCCTGGGTCTTCATGGGTTTTTTTCAAGTACTCTAGTTTCCTTCTACATACCAAAGATGTGCACATCAGGTTAACTGATGTGTCTGAATTGTCCCAGGCTGAGTAAGTGTGGGCGTGTGTATAAGTGTGCCCTGTGCTGGGATGACATACCGCTGTGACATACCACGTTTTGTTCATCCATTCATCTGTCGATGGACACTTAAGTTACTTCCACGACTTGGCTATCGTGACTAGTGCTGCTGTGAACATAGGTATACAAATAATTCTTCAAGCCCCTGCTTGAGATTATTTTGGATATAATGTGCCCAGAAGTAGGATAACTGGATCAAATGGTAGTTCTGTCTTTAATTTCTTTAAGAACCACCATGCTGTTTTCCATAGCAACCACACCATTTTATAGTCCTACCAACACTGTACAAGGTTCCAATTTCTGTGCATCCCCGCCAGCACTTGTTATTCCTTGTGTCCTTTGAAGCACAGAAGTTTCTAAGTTTGATGTGGCCTTAGATACCTATTTTTGCTTTCATTGCCTGTGCTTAAAGTGTTATATCCAAGGAATCATGTCATGCAGCTTCCCCCCGACGTTTTCTTCTAGGAGTGTTATAGTTTGGGGTCTTACATTTAGATCTTTAATCCATTTTGAGTTTATTTTTTTATATGATTTATTCTTTGCATTTGGCTATCCTGTTTTCCCAGCACTCTTTGTTAAAGAGACTATTCTTTCCCATCATGCTGTTTTTAATGGTAAAGAGTGATGATAGTGGACAGATATTTGGAGAGGGGGAGTAATACTAACGTATTTTTTAGGTTGTTTACCAGTACATAAATGGAGAAAGGTATCTGTAAAACTTTGTATGATACATTCACCAAGAATTATGCACAACTTGAAAGAGGAGAAAAAAAAGAATTATTGAGAACTTGTTTTCTGGACCCAGAGGGAGTTTCACTCTTATTTATATTTATGTGGAGAAAGCAAATCAAGACATTGCAGTAATACTATAGTCTGTTTGGCTATGAAAAGACCAACTTTCCAGAAGTTGCTGGCAAGTTGTTGGTGGGGGAGGAAACCCTTTTAATGGCAAACCAATGAGGCCCAGAACTCCCACAAGCAAACAGAGAAGAAAAAAAAGCCAAGCAGTCGAAGAGGTCGTAGACCGTGATGGCTTAATTCACAGAGGGAGGAGCAGCATCTCAGAGGGAACGTGGCCATCCTGGGGAGGCAGCACAGAGGAATAGGAGACGTTAGCAAGGGAGAGCCCCAGGGGAGCAGCTCCCACAGTGGGCTGAGCAGCTGACGTGGAGCAGGGAGACCAGACGGAAGGTACTGGCTGTGCGGTCCCATGGGGGGAGGGGGGAGTGAGGCAAAGACTGCACCTTCTCTCAAGTGTTAGCCCTCAGGCAGCTAGAAAAATTCAGGAAAACTCGAACTGTACAAGCTCTTAACTAGCTAACTGAAAAAAATAAAATTGTATAGCTTTTTTTTCTAACATGGTAATATTTCTCAAAATTACTAAAGACATTTCAAATGTCTGAATCTCCTGTTAAAATCTCTGGGCTTCAATCTGGGTTCTAGACGTTCTATTTGTATCTTTATTTCCTTTCCTTTCTGTAGCAAACATTATTAAATATCTGTGTATATTATTTATTGTGAGGGATATAAATGTTATGCATCCTTCCCTCATGAAGCGTACAGTGCAGTAGAGAAGCTAAAATGTTTTTAAGTGGTGGTAATTATTTTCCATACTAATAGCAAGAGAGACGATAACAAGACAAAAGCTTGTCTTTTTAGGTAACCTCTTGGTGTTTTCTAAAGGAGGAGAAAGATTTTTTTTAAGGATGGAGAAACTGAGAGCTAAAGACTATGTAAACTTTGTGGGCTTGGGTCCTCCATCACATTACATCTCACCTGGAAATAGCAAAGGCTCCGTGAGAGAGATTCTGTCAGTCACCTTAGTGTGAGTGGAGATTGTGGGTGTTTTGAGCATGCTCCGCTTAGAGATCAGTAGGCGAGATGTTTGAGCTGTTTACAAAGAGACAACATGTCTCTTTGAAAATAATCGTGGACGTTACATATTTGCACATGGTCCACATTACTCATCTAAAGTGAAACAATAGTCTTATGTGTGTAAAAATGTGAAACCTTACCTTGGAATATCATTCGGTGGTGACTACAGCAGTCCTACAGAATATATGAATAGTATAAATGCATAAATGCTTATTAATGTAGTGATAGAAGTAGGAATAAGTATTTAATAGGCGATACATTTAGACATTTAATCTTTTTTTTTTTCTTTAAAGGCTCACTTTTCAGTTTCTGACAATTTGGTGCCTAATCCATATGATGAAAAAATACAGGCAGAGGGGCATGTGCTTAACATTATTTGGGAGAGGGTGGTGCCTGTGGCCCAGTGAGTAGGGCGCTGGCCTCATATACTGAGGGTGGCAAATTCGAACCCGGCCCCAGCCAAACTGCAATAAAAAAATAGCTGGGCTTTGTGGCGGGCGCCTGTAGTCCCAGCTACTTGAGAGGCTGAGGCAGGAGAATCACCTAAACCCAAGAGCTGGAGGTTGCTGTGAGCTGTGATGCCACCGTACTCTACTGAGGGTGGCAAAGTGACACTCTGTCTCTAAAAAAAAATATATATATATATATATATGTATATAAAATTTAGGAGAGCTGTTTGAGGTAGGGAGGAGGCAACCGAGAGACAGAGACTGTCTTGCAATTTATCTCATCTGGTGCCATCTGCTCCTCTGGAGCTCTGTCAGAGCGACAGCAGCGTCTCTAAGCCAAGAATCGTGGACTCCTACCGTTCAAAAAGGGTTAGGTCAGGGGTTGTTCTTTTAGAAAATGTGAATTCAGTGTAACAATGGCAAAACTATAATAAAATACAGGGCATGTTGAGCATATCTGATTGTAGTATGGATGGCCTATTACAAAGTCACTGGAAAAGGTATTTTGAAGGAGGATTTGAGGGACTGAGCTTCTTTATCATGGGATTTATCTCCTGACCCTAACTTTGATCTACATCTTTTGTCTTACTGTTCTTAGCCTTCCTTAAATTTACCTTGATTGAGATACATTTGACATATAATAAGGTGCTCATACTGTATGACTCATGATGTCACAATCAGGAAGTGAGTGTGTCCCTTTGTAATCCTCCTCCGCTCTTTGGTCTCTAGAACTCTTGCCTATGAAGTGTTTGGGAACATTCTGAGAAACCCTGTCTTAGGGAATTCTCTTCCAATTTGGAACTGGCCTACAGAGATCTAATTCCCTGAGCCAACTTCTACTGATTGAACCTGCCTCCCTCCCCATCCACCTCTCACCTGTGTCTCCTTTGTCCTAGAATCCACACAAATCATGGTTCTGAATTTGCAGTGTGAGTGAGCTTTGCTGGTGCTCTGCAGCTTTTGGGCCACACTGGACTGAGTACGTTTGGCCAGTGCTTCCCAAACGGTAATGAAGGATGAGGATTAAAAAAAAATAATTTCTAGTCTATTGTGAAGTGATACTTCTGTAAAAGACATTTTAAATGAGTTACTAGAAAAATGAAATGAAAAAAAGTCATATGAATTCAAGTCTCAATTATTTTCTCTTCAGATTTCAGCAGATAAAAAATTTCTCTGCCAAGTGATAAGTTTCTAAGTACTTATTCTCAAATCCTTCATTGATTCCATTTCAGATTTGCAACAAAACCTCGTGAATCATGGTTCCCCTGAGAGGTACTGACTTGCAGTCTTGCTTGTGCTTGCAGAGCACTTGAAAAATGCTCTGCAACTTTTGGCCGGTCATTTTGGCTTAAGAAATGAAAGGAAACTAGGCAGTTGTTGAGTACTTACGCTATGCCAGCATTTTTATTTCTTATCTTGAGGTGATCCTCAAAACAGCCCTGCATGGTGAGTAATACTAGCTCCACTGCAGGGATGAATGAACTCCACATGTATTCTCTACTAACTAACAAGTACTGCTGGGTGCCTGGTAGGATCCAGGTGTGCGCTGGGCTCTGGGGATACACCAGGAAACACGGCCGACAACAGTCTCTGTCCTCACGGCACTTACGTCTCTGTTGGGGAGGAGGGAGACAAATGATAAACCACTCAAACTGTAGTGTATTAGATGGTGATAAACAGTGTGGAGAGAAATAAATCAGAGCAGACTGTAGGGACAGTACATGAGGATTGCACACTGAATCAGAGGAGTCCTCTTTCCTGGATGTGAGCCTGATCTGAGGGGCTGAGGGAGAGGTGCTCAGTGAGCAGCAGAGATAAGGGCCTTTCTCATGCCACCTAGATGGCGAATGGCTGGTAATAAATATGGCTTTTTCTATTGTCCTTTACAGTTTTTGCTTAGTCTGTATGCTCTTAGTTTAAAAGATGCCTAAATCAAAAAAAAGTGGAAATCATCTGGGAATGAGAAGGCGCAGTTTATCTGTGTGGGAGACAGACCGGATGCCTGCTCTTGATGTGGGTTTTGCTTTTGGTATGGTCTGGATATTTTCCAAGGCTGTGAATATCCTTTTCCTAACAGTACAAAGTACATGAGTTTTATAATTGGGTTTTCATCTTTAAGTGCACACAATTTCTCTAGGGGTTGTGGAAAGCTAGACAAAATCAGGGAAAGGATTTTTAAAAGAGAAGAGATTACAGCTTTGGGAAGAAGATTGCTTTTGTTTAAGCACTTTGAAGTTAAGGGTTGTGTAAGTCATTCTCTGCTTTGAAAGACCTGGTTCTTAGAGACAGCTCTCCTCAACATTTGACAACAGCCTTTCCTGGGGTTCTTTTCTCAGCTGCTCTCCACCACGCAAGACTTCAACTTCTGCAAACCGCAGTAGCTCTGAACCAAACCCTTCACTTGAGATCATAGCTAAGGCGCCTCTGACTGTCCCTAATCCCCCCACCAGGATTGAGTTGAGAGGGGGAGCAGTTAGGGTGATAACTCTTTATGATCAGTAAGTACTCTGGTCTCATTTGAGCTTGGTATTCCCTTATCCATCATACAGATAAGAAAAGTGAAGCTCAGAGATACTAAATGAGCTATCCAAGGTCATCATCTCCAGTAAACTAGTTTAGAGCCTTGAACCAAAGTCTTTGGTTCCAGTGTCCCCTGACTGCTGCTACTCCATTTCCTTTTCAGCAACATTTTGGATTAAACAAGCTTTTGTGGGTTACTTAGGATTTTATTATATAGAGTGTATTATATGGTTTCTATGGAAAATGTGTTCCAGAATTGTAAACTTAATATAGATTTTGCCTCAAATTTTTGATAGTTGAGTTTGGACTTAAATATCATTTTGAATTTTACATTCTGTTGGTATTTTTTATGTAAGTGTGTCTCCAAATTTGACAGGATACTCTTTATTACTTCTGGAATTACATGCTATTCTCTGTGGTAGGTTACATTCTTTGGTAACAAGCCTTCATGCCTTTGGGGTTATCAATCATGTTAATAACTCTCATGTGATTTTTTTTTCCCTGACTTGTTCATTTTATCATTTATAACTCTTTTCCAGTGTTGGGAGATAGGAATGGGGTTTTTAAACCTGGGGAAATATAATTTTTCATCCTCTTACAAACATATCAATAGTTACATATTTTTTTAGAATGTGAGCTAACCATTCTTCAGAAAATAAAAAATGGAAGTTAGCCAGCTTGGTATTGATGACTGTGTGGTGAAATCTGAATCCTCCTTGACTTAGCTTAAAAGGGGAAGAGTTTTAGGGCTTGGAAAGAGCCTTTAGGGCTTGGAAAGAGCTCTAGCCCACCAGGCATAGACAGTACCTCTTTATGCCAAGCTGGGTGGGCCATCTGGATGTTTTGCCTCTTTTCTTTTTCATCAGATCCTTGAAATTTCTATGGAGACCCTTTTGTTCTGATGCAATTCCTTACTTCCAGTTCCTACATTTGCCACCATTTTGTTATGGGCAGGCTGTTGAGCTGAGTCGGTTTGGGTTGAGTGTTGGCGTTTAGAAGTGCGGGTTTTGCTGCAGCTTCCTTTTCTCCAGCTTCGTTTTAGGCACTGTTTATTTTTAATTCTTTAAAGAATTTTATGTTTTGATTTGTAATGACTATTGCAGAAGTCAGTCCTGAGTCATCAGATTGTTTAGTCTTTCTGCTTTTGTGTATGTGTGTGCTTGTGCTAATATGCATTTTTGATACTTAGATAACATATGCTATAGCATTCTTGATTCTGTAGCTGAAAACAAACCAAAAGAGGCTGCTAACAGGACAGAAAAAGAAAAAAACAGGAAGATAATATTAATAGGCACATGTGTTTGTGCCTGCATCAAGAAACAGGTGACTGAGACCAGGTTTGAGCTTTTTCTATGATGGGTATATGAGCAGCGGCTTTGGCAGAGGGGGAAGGCCTGGTCTTGGTGTTAGTGTCAGTCTTGCAGCAGTGATAGGCTCTCATTATCAGTTATCAGGTTTCCCTAATCATTTTAGTGTTTTGTTTTGTTTTTGAGACAGAGTCTTGCTTTTTCTCCCAGGCTACAGCATCTTAGCTTACTACAACCTGAAACTCCCAAGTGATCCGCCTGGCTAATTTTTCTGTTTTTTGTAGAGACAAGAGTCTGACTCATCCTCTGGCTGGTCTCAAACCCTTGGCCTCAAGCCATCCTTTGGCCTTGATCTCCCAGAGTGATAGGATTACAGATGTGAGCTGCCACACCTGGCCATTTCTGTTCTTAATAAGGTTTTAGGATTTTTTATATGTGAAAATAATTTTTTTTCTTGTTTTTGAGACAGAGTCTCAAAACTAACCCTGTTTAGAGTACCATGGGATCATAGCTCACAGCAATCTCAAACTCTTGGGTTTGAGCAGTTGTCTTACTTCAGCCTCCTGAGTAGCTGGGGCTATAAGTATGCACCACTATGCCCAGCTAGTTTTCCTGTTTTTTGGTAGAGATGAGGTCTTGCTGTTGCTCAGGCTGGTCTTGAACTCCTAAGCTCAAGTGATCCACTCACCTTGGCTTCCAGAGTGCTCAGATTATAGGCATGAGGCACCATGCCTGGCTGTGAAAATATATTTTTAAAAAATCTTTAAGATCATCACCATCACTGAAAAAGAGCTAATAGTTATCGGATTTTATTCATTTCTGCAACGGGGGATAAAGAGAACTTTTGATGGTGGGTCAGTACCAGTTATAGGTCACCTATAACTGTTTTTAAAGTGCTTTTTACAGTTAAATTTTATGCTTACACTATAGTGGTTAAAAAGGTAAGGAACAAAGTTCTTGAACTCGGAGGTTATAATCTAGTAGGAAAGAGCAAAATAAGTAAGGAGTAAGGAATATCTATGCTTTCCTCTCCCTCCACTCTGAGATTCCTTCAAGCAGAAGGTTAATGCCTTAGCTGAACTCTTAAAAGCATTTCAGTTATCATAAGAATGAGAAAGGTTTATTTTAGTTCATATAATATATATATTTTTTTAAGTCTAGTTTATAAGAAAAAATAACGTAAGGATATCCTTTCTTTGTTCCTCAAGAATAAATTTAATCTTAATCTAATAAATTTCAGGTTAGTATCCTGAATTCATTGTCCTGTATCACTTTTTGATACGCATTCATGGGACTTTGTGGACGGTTTCATGCCAAAGTATTACATTTTCCAAAATGTGATATTTTGGAGCAGGTTCTACTAGCACACACTTTGAGATGATTCAGAATTTTGTATAAAAACACTTGGTGTTTGAATTTTCACCTTTATGATTTTATGTTTTCTCTAGCCCTGAGATTTATACAAAATGGCTATTACCCCATTTTGTGGATGGTAAAGCAGAATATCAAGAATTTTCCTGAACAAAGATGTCACAGCGAGTGAGTGGTATGATTAAGTCTGTGATTTTACCTGTAGTCAGTGTATCTTCTATGGTGTGTGCTGTTTCCATGCATGTGAACTTACTACTAGTCTATAACTGTGGTTTCCAGCTGTGTGAAATGTGTTTTTTAAAATTTTATTAATGTATTATAAAATATACATCACTGGGTACAATGGCTCATGCTTCTAATCCCAGCACTTTGGTGAGGATGAGGTGGGGGCCACTGCTTGGGACCAGGAGTTTAAGACTAGACTAAGCAACATAGACCCTATCTCTACAAAAAGTAAATGAATGAAATAAAATAAAATACAAAAGAGTGCGGAAATCTTAAGTCTACAGATTAATGAATTTTCACAAAGCAAACACAGTTAAATGATTTTAAGAATGAATTAATATTAAAATACAACGAATTTAATATTGGATATCCAGACCCTCTTGATTTCAGAAAATAGTTATTTTTTAACTTTTCTTATACTTCCCTGAATACTAATTTGAATTAAGTAGGTTTCTAATTTCCTCATTTGTTCATTCATTTGAGAAGTATTCACTGAGAGCCTACGTGCCTTAAGTGCTTATGTGTGGGGATACATCTGTGAATAAGAATTGTCTCTTGTAAGAAACTTCTTTTTTTTTGAGACCGAGTCTTACTTTGTCACCCTCAGGATAGTGCTGTGACATCACAGCTCACAGCAACCTCAAACTCTTAGGCTCAAGTAATTCTCTTGCCTCAGCTTCCCAAGTAGTTGGGAATACAGGCGCCCGCCACAACACCCAGTTAGTTTTAGAGATGGGTCTCACTCTTGCTCGGGCTGGTCTCAGACTTCTGAGCTTAGGCAATCCACTTGCCTCGGCCTCCCAGAGTGCTGGGATTACAGGCGTGAGCCACTGCGCCGGGCTGTTGTAAGAAACTTTTACTTGGGGTCAGAGGAATCAGGCAAATTCCTGTGGGAACAAGAGTGTCCAGCCTGAGAGGCTTGGTAAAACTTCCCAGAGGAAGTAACATCTGTGAATGGGAATCATCCCAAGGTGGTGTTCTAGGGAACGGAGCGCAGAAGGTATGAGGCTGGAAGGGAGGCAGCAGCAGAGATGTGGCAGGTAGAGCTTCAAGGCCAGCTCCAGCTATGGGGGGTGGAGGGAGCTGGGCAGTCCTGGGGGCACGGGGGCAGCGTTAGTTTTTACTGTTACTCAAGTTGCTTTGGTTACAAACAGCAGGGATTGACTCAGACAAACAGAAGCTAAAAAGAATTATTAGAAAAACACTGAGATGGCTCCACCTCAAAATGAAGAAAGGGCTGAACATACAGGTCTCTGAGAGGATAAACAATGAAGACCACTCTTGGCATCTCAGGAGAATGAGAAGAATTCCTCTGTGGGGCAGTTAGGTTAGTTGACTTCTAACTGCAGAGTGTTAGTCTCTACTCAGATTTCTCCTTTTTGAGAAATAGAATCTGATTAACTTAGTTCAGGTCCAAACCAGGCCCAGTCTTTGTGGCCAGAGGATAGAAACGAGCACTGTCCTCAGTTGGGGTAGGTGGATATCATGTGGTCAGGACAGCTAGATCTGTTACCTGACACAGAGGGCGACTAAGATGGGACTCTGCCCAGAGGACAGTGTTGGAGTAGCTTGGAGAAGGGCTGGCTTGGGAGCAGTGACTAGGAAAGGGTGGACCTTTAGAACCCAGTTAGAAGGCTGTTGTCTTAATCCAAGTGATTGGTGATGGTGCCAAAAGTAGGTTCTGTCCATAGGGATGGAAGGGAATAAATAGTCCCAGAGATACGTGAGATCCAGAGAAAAAAGGACTTTTCAGTTGGACGTTAGGCGATTTGTGAAAAACATTGTGTTGGTTAGGATGACTGTGTTTCTGGCTTCGACTAGAAGCATTGGGTGAATAGTGGCACCACGTGTGGAGAAGAGCTAGTTTTAGGAGTCACTGTTGAGTTGGAATACAGAAGCAGACCACGTTTACCTTAAGAATACTTGGGTGTGGCTCGGCGCCTGTGGCTCAACGGGCTAAAGCGCCAGCCATGTACACCTGAGCTGGCGGGTTCGAATCCAGCCCGGGCCCGCCAAACAACAATGACGGCTGCAACCTAAAAATGGCCGGGCGTTGTGGCGGGCGCCTCTAGTCCCAGCTACTTGGGAGGCGGAGGCAAGAG
>CAUYRH010139375.1:0-16632 GCA_963574655.1 Perodicticus potto | reverse complement strand
GGAACCTTACTAAATGCAGAATACAAATATCTTCATATAATCACTGAGAAAATGCCAGGAAGGCTATGTTAATCAGTTTGATGAAAATAGTTCAGATTGTATATGAAACCAGCACATTGTACTCCTTGATTGCACTATTGTACACAGCTATGATTTAATAATAAGGACAATAAAATTAAAAAATATATATGTATGGAATTTGGGGTAAGCAGCCGATACATGAATACTGTAATTTTTTTGCCCAAATAACACCATTTCAATCTCCAAAATAGCTAAAGAAATAAATAAGTTGTATGTTAGTCCACTTTTCAACATACATTTAGCTTTATTTGGCTATTTATATTTAGAAATATATTTCAAATCACTTTTTCAATAGTTCATATCTAAAAATGAATGTGTAAACATCAAACCTTAACAACTTAATGTTGTCATAGGAAAACATCTCAATGTCATCAAGATTTCAATTTGGCCCTTCTGTCAAATATTTTTTTGTTATTTTTAATGGGAAAATTCCTATAATTGTGTTTGCAAATTTGTCATTAAGTACTTCAGAGCTCTTAATTTTTAATTTGCTCAATTACTTTATCTCCTGCACACAGTTTTTCACCATGGTCATTGATATTCAGAATTATGATGCTAATTCACTAGAAGAATTGCTCGTATGCCAATACTGCTGCTGCTGGTGCTGCTGCAATTACTGCTCACACCAGTGTGCTATGCCAAAAGTGAGCTGTATTTTCAATTTCAATGAAACAGAAAACAGACTGTCCCAGATATTCCAAACTTAGAGAAGTCTCTATTTCATAAAGTGGCACATTTGGAGATATTTCTGAAAGTTATTAAGTACTAACAAAGATTGTCTGAACTCTATGACATGAATTACAATTACATTTTCCTGTTTAACCCGTACAACATGTTCTATAATAGGGATTACTTCAATTGCCTTTTTAACAGATAAAGGAATGCAGATTGATAATAGTTGCATGCGATTTTAACTGAGTCATCAATGAAGCCAAATCTTGACCCTACCAGATTCTGAGCCTGTTCATTTCATTACAACCTTGTTCCTGACACAGAAGGAAAACTAATCTGTTAGAAAATTGGGCAGAAGTAATATTTTTCATAGGTAATAGGTTACTTTTCTTAAGCTCTCCCTCAGTTCATAGAATCATCCTTGAAACACTGCAGGAATGTTTTAAAGTAGCTATTTTTTAGCCCTTTAAGTTACAAACTTGTTAGAAATATTTGTTCTTATTTTTAGACTTTGTTAATATATGTCATTAGTTTTAGTGCAAGACTCTATGCTTTTTCAATGTCTACTCCTGAAGATTTCTCACGGAAATTATTGTTTGTTTTTGGTGTGGATCAATTACATAGGCTGAATTTTTTTTCCTAATGTCTTACTCAATAGTGTATTAGCAAAACTAGATGAAGCAACAGAGATATTCTCCTCTATAGTAAATCTTGAAAACAAAAGTTCAGAAAAAGTACATTAGAATACTTGGTGCTACAGTTCCATCCTGCAGTAACATTTTGTTTCTCTATTAAATCATCAAAGAAAGGAAAAGAAATGGAGAAATAAAGATAGCTGTGAAGCAAACAAAAACCATCTTAATAAAAATCCAATAAGCCGAGTATTATCAGTATAAGTTTAATGCTATTAAGTGTATTGCTTAATAGGAATTTATTTCAAGAGATTAGAAGTGTAAAATGATAATCTTTCCAAATGTATAGAGAGATAGCCAAAACTTACTCTTTAGAAATTCTCTGTCTCAATCTTTCTTTTTTCTCAAAGTATTTAGAAAGGTTTGTAATTTCCTCATGAGAAAATTTATTACTGTAAAAGTAATAAGGTTCTAAGTTAGTTCATGATCCAGCAAAATTGTGTTAATCTCTGTTTAGCTATAAATAGAATAAAAATTACTGAGATACTCTCTTCCTTTCATTCCTTTGAAATCTTCTTTTTTATTTATTATAAATTTTAATAGCTCAATCCATTTTCTAACTTAGCTGTCTATCTAGGAATGTGAAACTATTTGATCATTTTACGTAGTTCAAAATAACATTGCTATTTGAAACTAGTAGAAAAATGAATCGAGGTTAGTTTAGTTTTTTGTTTTGTTTTGTTTTTGTTCTTGTTTTTTGAGATTAACCTGAGGGTACAAATGATTAGGTTACACTGTTTCCATTTCTTTGATAAAGTTCAAGTTATAGTTGAGCCCTTTACCAAGAGGCCATACATCCTTACTTTGTGTCCATTAAGTGAGAGCCTACCCATCAGCCTCTCTTCTCTCCTCTCCCCTTTCTTTCCTCCCCAATTTTTGAATTTAATTGTCTTTTTCTGTCATGTGAAGAGGGTGTATTTCTTTACCTAAGAGTCCCATATTAGTATTGTGTGCATTGGATATTTTTCCATCCTTATGCTACTTTACTAAAGAATAATGTTCTTCAGCTCCATCTGTGTTAATACAGAGAATGCACAGTCTCCATCTTTTATGCTTTTTATTCCATAACATAGATATACCACAGTTTATTAATACATACATAGTTGATGGGCACTTGGCTTGATTCCATGACTTAGTGATTGTGAATTGAGCTGTGATGAACATTCTAGGGCAAATGTCTTTATGGTACAATGATTTATTTTCTTCTGAGTAGATACCTAGTAATGCCTTTGTGGGATCAAAGGAGAAGGAACTATCAATTTTAATTCTGTCCATCACTGAGGCTTTACTATGTCCCTGAGACCAGACACCGAATCTTATATTATCTCAGTTTGGAATATGCTTAAGTTGAAATGTATCATTTTTGTTATTCTAAGAACTGATAAAAATACATTAGAAGATTTTTCTCTCCATGAAAGCATACTCTTAGCAACAACATGTAAACTGGAAAATACATAGATAAACAAAATATTAATCAATATTAATCAATTGAATCAAAGTGTTTTGTAATGAAAGAATGTTAAAAATCAAGGACTAATTATGTCAGACAAAGTAAATTTCATTCAGCTTGTCACCTACATATTTTACTCCCCATTGATTTTGTAAATTCTCCTGTCCACATACAGGTATTTTCAATGTGACTTTATCACTCTATAAATCTGACAAAAATATTTCAAATTAAAAAAAAATTCAATCAGTATGTTCCAGGTGACTGAAAACTGCTTTGACCATTTTAACTGGGTACTTAATATGCTTAAAATGAAAACCAGTGAGATAGCTAAGATAACCTATATACCGACCTAATTTGAAAAGGAAAAAACCTGGGCTTCATCTAAAACCTTCATCAAAAAATCAGAACTGGATTTCTAATCAGAGTATCTCATGGCATAAAAAAAAAATATGTATATATATATGAGAAAAAGCAGAATAAGTTATGATCTGGCATTTAGCATTTTAACCTGTAAGTCACTTTTATGCATTGTGGGATCTAATATTTGCACCTGTTTATGTTTAAAGCTCAGAACTTCTTTATATAATATTCTTGAAGATTTTCATGTGATCTGCAAGAATCACATAAAAATCACTGCATTAATGAGGAATATGTGCTATGGAATCAAAACCAATACGTGTATAGTTTGCTCATCATGTTTTGTTAGATTGGAATTGGATGTATTAATATATGTCAGGCATTTAGACTTTAGGGTACAAAGGAGTGTGTACCATTTCTCCTAAGCTATGTGTCATGTGGTTCTATGTGAGCCCTTCATACTAAAGCCGCTGGCTTCTGGGTTGTTCCCTGATTCTTTCTCCTTAGTTGTGGCCTTAGGTGCAGTCATTATCAGGTGGGTTCATTGTGTTTTACTTCCAGAGGAAATGAAGAATGATTTTTTCAAGTTCTTCAAAGGATGATGTTAGTGTTTTAATGGAGATAGCATTACATCTGTAGATCACTTTGTGTAGAATAGACATTTTATCAATGTTGGTTCTTCTCAGCCACAAACACAGTATGTCCTGTTTGTTCATCTCATCTGCTATTTCTTTTCTCAGGGTTTTGTACTTATTTCTGTACAGTTCCTTCACATTCCATGGTATTTCATTTTCTTTGAACGTACTGTAAGGGGATTGTGTCCTTGGTTTGATGCTCAGCTTGACTGTTGTTGGCATCACTGAAGGCTACTAATTTGTGGACATTAATTTTATATCCCTAGACATTACGGTATTTCTTGACCACGATCTTAAAATTTCCATATGTTGGTATGTTGTCGTGTTGACCTACTAATATATTTTTGAAATGATTTTCTGGGTGGTGCTTGTAGCTCAGTGGATAGAGCGCTGACCCCATATACTGAGGGTGGCGGGTTCAAACCCAGCCATGGCCCAAACTGCAACTAAAACAATAGCCAAGTGTAGTGGCAGGCGCCTGTAGTCCCAGCTACTCAGGAGGCTGAGGCAAGAGTTGGAGGTTGCTGTTAGTTGTGACACCACATCACTCTACCGAGGGCAATAAAGTGAGACTCTGTCTCGAAAAAAAAAAAAAGAAAAGAAAAGAAAAAAGAAGTGATTTTCTTCTTGGTGGTGGCAGGATACATGTCTCACTTTTTGTATATTTGCTTTCTTTCATTCCCTCTCCGTCCCCCACTAGATCAGATGTAATAGAGGATTACCAGTTTATCCAGATTTTGTTAAAAACCTTTTTGTGCCCAGATATGAGTAATTTGTTTTCTGTCATCTAATTCATTTTTTCTCGAGTATTTCCCCTAACTGCCCTTACATGTATTTCATTCTAATGCCTCCGTTGAAGGTTTAGTTCACTTATTACTGTCCTTTCTGACTTAATCAAATAATGTACAGCTATTTTTTTTCTTATCTACTCCTGTCCTATTATTTATGGGTTTGTGCAGCCATAACATGGCCTAAAACCCTTTCTAGAACAAGATGGGATATTTGTTAATAAATATTAATGAAACTTTCTAAACGTTATTTATAGTTGCTTTTTTATAATCAGGCTTAATCTATACATAGCCTGAGATATATGTTCCTACAGCCACAGCTTGTGATGCAGTTCTTTTTGAATTTTCATGAAGCCTTGATTAAAAGACAATCTTTATATATGATTGAATGTACATTGCTATATGAATTAGACCTCACTGGAGTCCTTTGTAAAGATTTCCATATCCCAAGTGACCCAAATAAAAAACAAATATAATATTTATATTAGTAGATCTTAATGATTGTGGTTAACAAGGCCGGACAAGGTTAATTGGTGTTAAATGAAGATGTTGATTAGATTACCTCTCATGCTCACTGCACCAATATACATAGGGACCCTCATCTTCTTTATCTGATATGATGACTTTTAGACAAATCTACTTGCCTCACCATCACAAAACCTTAGACACTGATATGGTCTCATTAACTCCATTTCCCCCCCAAAAATCTCTTTCTGTAGTGGAGAAAGTATGTCATTCCACTTGTGTCAAATTGTTTTTTGTAAGAACTATCTCTTTTTTTTAACATTATTCATTGTTTATAATATGCCTACAGTTGTAACTTTTTGATGTAATAATTCGTTATTTCAAAGTAGGGTAGTCGTCCTTCAGAGTCTGGTGCTTTCTGTGAGTTAGTCTGTAATAAAACATATAACAAATGGTAACTTAAGACATACTGCTTGGAACTTCTCTCTCTTCTAATTCATCCCATCCTTCTATCTGGAGGTGATCCTTCTCTCTAATGGAAAATTTAACTCTCATTGCTGGGTTTTTTTTTGCAATTAAACAAGGATTTTTGTTCTTGAATTCTGGTTTTCAGGGGAGACATGTCTAGTCTTTCTTTTGCCACAAATAAACCTCTTGGTGTTCATGATATCAGGTAAAATGCATGTAACTTAAGTCAATGCTGAAAAGTCTGTATAATACAAAATCTTGATTGTAATTTTTAGACTGTTCTCTAGTAGTTCAAACATTTTAAAAGTAAATGTTAGTCTGATGTGATCCAGTAGTAGAAACTACATTTTCAGAAAATGAGAGGGTACCATACACTTAGGTGCTTCCCTATGAAGAGGAATTGTCTTCACTGGGAGGTTTGATGTGATTCAAATAACTGTTTGACCTTCTGTCTTTAATACCAGCTCATTTGCTTATGTTTCTCACCCTGTTTAAAACAAACCCACTTCCTTTGGTAATAAGATGAATGTGTATAATACTTCAAATGGTTTTATGTAACTTGAAGAAACTGGATACTATGTTCACACTGATTGAAAGGGAATACTTCAAAGCAAATTTATACAAATGCTCCAATTGATATATAAGTGGTGTTTTAAAATAGGGGTTATGCTGGTCTACTCTCCCGATCATGATATTTCTGGGAACATAAGACACAGAGGAATGTATCGGGGTTTTTTTGGGTTTTTTTTTTTTTTTTTGCCGTTTTTGGCTGAGGCTGAGTTTGAACCCACCACCTCCAGTATGTGGGGCCAGCGACCTACTCCTTTCAGCCACAGGCGCCGCCCAGAGGAATGTATTCTTAACAGAATACTATGCAAATAAATATAATTACTACACATCAATAATGTAAAACTACAATAGATCAGTCAATTGATATTTAAAGTTACCCTTACACCAACATCCCATGACTCAATCAAATAAAATAAAGCCTTTGAAAAATAAGGTGGGTCATTTCTTTGAGACTTTCGACACAGGATAGAAAACTACTTTAAGACGGGCCCAGGTTAACTAAAAGTACTTTAAAATACACTATTCACGTTGGATAAATACTGTGGCTTTTCTTCATATCATTTTTTAGATTTACTCTTCTTCCTATCACATTATTCCCCCTTCTTTGTCCTTTTAAGTATGTAAATATGCAGGTATGGCAGCATTCCTATGCAGTACACAATTTAAAGTCTGTTTAAGTATAATTAAGTTAACGTAGCCTAGGAATTTACAGTAGGACTATCACTCAATCAGTATCAATTTCCCATGGAAAACTGAAGCTTTTCACAGGAAATGTTCATAAGTGATTGTTTCAATATATATTTTAAAATAATACACTTTCAACCAGATTATGTACCCTTTAGCATCTTTTCATTTCTTATCTGAATACTTTAAAACTCCTAATTTCAAGAGCACTAATACTGATAGAAAGACATGTGCCCTTTGAGCTTTAAAATCAACTTTTTAGACCAATATGCCTTTTGTTTCTCCTGTCTTAGATGATATACTCCACCGTCACAAAGAGCTACATAAATATTAAGGAAGCCACACTCCGTCTGTGCAAACTACTTTTTCTCAGCTGTATCTTTCAGATCATATTGCGTCTATTTTCCCAGTGATATCTGGGGATTTATGTGCCTTATTTCACTGTACATTGATTTGAGAATAAATCCCTGCAATATATTTTTCCATGACTTTGCTGTATATCTATATTTCAGACCCAATTTGGCTGTCCTATTTTGGTGCTTTTTCCACACAAACTACAGATGATCCAATCAGACCAGTCAAAATGTATTTTACCTCTGCTAAAAATAGGCATACTTGAGAAATATTTTTACACACTTAATAATAATTAATACAGGTTTTCAATTTTGAAGACAATTATTTCTGGCTGCAATTTATAACAAAAAATGAACAAAACCTAAAAACACTATTGTTATTTCTAGCTACATTCATATAATCCGCAAATGGACACTATTTGAAAAAAACATATTAGGTGAATCAAATGAGTTCTTAGAAGCTGTCTAATAAAGAAAGTCAGTGCAGTTAAGCCTCCTATAGGTTATATGGTGTCTATTCTGTGATATCCCCTGTGTGATGTAATCTATACATCTTCAAATCCTAGCATGGTGTTTGACATAAACTTGTTTTAAAATGTTGTATTAAAAAATATAAAAAATAAAAAATAAATGTTGTATTAAATTAAGCCAATCAGGTAAGAGAGTAATTGCTGTTACACTAAATGAATGCAAAATGTTTTTATGTTTTATATTACAGAAATGACTCAGCTAAAATATTTATTTAATATTTTAAAAATATGCAATATTAAGAATAAATATTACAGAAATCCTTTTATTTTAGCAGCAATTTGATCAATAGCATGGAAACTAAGACATGAGTGCGCTATGTGTATCCTACTCAGGAATTGCATAGAATTAGGACCATGCTGGAGGTGTTATAGGAATATTTGATTGCCCAAGCTGTGCCTAAATTCACATTAAAGAAAACTGCCTTCTACATAATACAAAACTGATTAATTTTGGGTTACTTTTTAATAGTAACAAATTTAGATGTATCAATTGAAAATTTTACAAGGTTGTGATTGTGGATCATCATTTTAATTGACTTGTATAATCTTGTCCAAAATTATGGAAATGTTGTTTATTTAGTAAACACAAGTTTAAGAAAGGCCATTACTCTAGATAAGCTTATTACTTGGTCATCAAGTGGACATTATGAAATTTCGTGATAAAGCCAAACATTCCAATAGTCTGTAACCTCCTTTTAGCTGGGGGACATATTTATGCCAGTATTTGACTGCAATGTACTTTCCCTTTATTATTTCAAACTATTAGAGATATTCTACAAAGTCAATTGTAGGAGGTAAAGGAAACAGAATTAATAATCACATGTAGGTTTTTATCTATGAAACATATTTTTTTTCAAATTCTCAATTAGCTACATTGGAAAATCCAATATACCAATCATTAAAATTTTAGAATATCTGCAGGTCATATCCACAAGTTAGTTTGGTCGTATGAGTTTTTGAGTCAATTTTTTAGTGTATTAACAGATGTATGGTGTAGAAGTAGTCCTCTATGCTTACGTGGTTTAACTTCCATTGCTCTACTTTTAGTGCTGAGTAAAAACTTACAAAGAAAGACAACCAACTTGGACAATATCAGATCCAATGCAACTTGTTGATATATATATATTTACATACACATTGATATATATATATTGGCCTCCCAGAGTGCTAGGATTATAGGCATGAGCCACCACGTCTGGATTATATTTATGTTATTTTTGGAATTATCATAGCCTGAAATATATTAAGGATATGAAAACAAAAGCTGCATGAAAGGAAAATCTCTCCTTTTCCCACATATGAGTTTGTACAAAAGGTTTGAGAACTCATTCTGGAAAAACTGGACCTCTTTGAATTTACTTCTATTCTCTTCACTCCAGTGTCTAAGACTATATTTAGCTCTCTAATCCATTTTAGCCTTCTAATTTTATTATCAACGAATGCATTTTATAAACTTTTTATGAATTATAGACACTTAACTGATGAGATATTTCATTGTTGCCCTTTCAAATATGTCCTTTTCCCTAAATCTTAATCAGATTAGGCAGTACTAACCTCAATCTCAGGTTATAGTAATAAATATTATATAACTGTATTTTCTTCCCTGGACATTTGATATATTGCTATTTGATGATAACAAAAAAATTAGAGTCTTTACTTACAGGGTATTGAAGATATAGCAAAAATACATGTTTAAATGTATTTCAATTCATATGGTAAAACATTATGTTAAAATATTTTCCCAATTTATGATTGTATCAGAAAATATTAATGGTTACATTTGAAATGGTTAGATTATACTCTTTAACTGGTTTGAATTTAACAAGCACAAACATTTTGTCTACACAGATTACACATTGTAAATGTTTTTAAAATTTAAATGTTATTTGCATATCGTTACTTAGATTTCAACTCACTTAAAAATTCATGTAAGAGTTAATCTCATATCACAGGCCATATAAAGATGATTACATTTTATCATCTCTTCTCCACATATGACATAGTGTTCACCATTATCAGATAATGCACATAAAAACCCTGGAATGTGGCTTCTAAAGTTACAAGATCATATTAAAATTAAAAAAATGAAATCTAGTTTCATCAACTCTGAAGAAGATGGCATTTAAGTCAAATTTTAAAAGTAAGTAAAATTTCTGCACAATGAAAAGGGCTGGGAGAGGGTATTTGAATAGGGAGGCGGGAAACCACATGGTGTGTTCTAGGAATGATGAGCTGGTCAGATTGGCTGCATCAGTTAACATATATTGAGAAACAGTGTGAGAAAAGACTGAAATATATAGTTCACGGAGGAATTTAAATAATATGATCCAATGTTAAGACATTATTAGCTATAATAGATAGTTGTCAAGGATTTCTGAGTAAGAAAACATAATTAAAATTTCTCCGATTTAGAAATGTTAATCTGGCTTGGTGCCCAGCACAGTGGTTATGAAACTAGCCACATAGACCTAAGGTGGCAGGTTCAAACCCAGCCCAGGCCAGCTAAACAACTGCAACAACAAATGGCTGGGGATTGCGGTGGGCATCTGTAGCCCCAGCTAACTGGGACGTGAGGCAGGAGAATTGCTTAAGCCCAAGAGTTTGAGGTTACTGCGAGCTGCGATGCCATGGCACTCTACCCAGAGTGACATAGAGACTCTGACTTAAAAAAAAAAAAAAGAATGTTAATCTGATAGCTATGTATAGAAGGAATTGGAGGATAAATTTACTAGAAGTAATTAAAAGAGTTAACAAAAGGTCTAAGAGGTAAATTTGGGCCTGGGGGTAGTCTAAGGTAATGGCTTGGTGGCGAGAATCACTGAGGACTAAAATGACACTTAGACATGAAGCTATTCTCTCCCTAAAGAAAAATTCATTTCCCATTCTGTTACACTTTATCACTAAGAAAGGGGCACTAGTCAGGCAGACATAACATTTTTTAATCTCTTGAGAAAAGTATAACTGAGTGATTCAAGAAGATAGCCAAGAATAGCAGACACGAACGTGCAATTGTTAGGGTAAGTGAGAAAGAAGCAAATTTACCTTTCCAAATTTTTTCCATCTACTGACAGCTAGCACAGAAACTCAAAATCCTAAGAGTGTTAGAGATGGAATTAGCTCTTTGTGCTAATTACCACCTGCAGAAGTATCTCAAGATAACCTACATAAGGAGCGAAATTTTATGGCATTGAGTTTCTCTTTAAGGTTTGGTGCTTTTACAGCAAGATTCACCCCATCTGTTGGAATCAACACATACAACACTGTAAATGAAATTCATTCCTTTAGTGGTCAAGTAGTAGGCAGGAAGCTCTCCTTTCCATAATCTAATAAACAAAATCAGTGCTTCATAGAAAAATGCTAACTCTAGGTCTAGTGTTAGGCCTAGACTAGGTGGAAAAATACCTGTTAACTCCTGGCAAAGTTTTGGGCCATAAACCCTCAACAAAATGGAGTAAGTCTGGTTCACTTCCAAGATAGGTTGGAAAGTACTCACTGACTTCTTGCTTGACTAACTCCTCTGAGAATTGGACCAGGAAGTACCAACTGTCCCCAGACTGACCTTTGAGAAACACCAGGTGGGGAAACTATTGAAGCAAAGATGTATGGCGAATGAATTGCAAAATTGTGCTTCTGTACATTGTTTTCTAACCAACCTGGATGCACCTGGGCAGCCTGCATGCCAACCAGGATGAAGACCAGCCTTAAAAACCCATTGCCTTACACAGTCAGGGCTGCTCTCTGAACCCCTGTGTTGGTGTGAGGCAGTTGCTGGCCAGCCCGTCTTCTGAGAATTTGGCTTGTTTGACAGCGTGCTCTTTGAAGAGCTCCTGGACATAACACTAGGACAGAATATATCCAGGATGAGCCTGGAACAGCTTCAGGGGTCCTCAAACTACAGCCCACGGGCTACATGCAGCAGTGTGAATTGTATTTGTTCCCATTGTGTTTTTACTTTAAAATAAGATATGTGCAGTGTGCATAGGAATTGGTTCATAGTTTGTTTGTTTTTTTTTTTTTTAAACTATAGTCCTGCCCTCCAATGGTCTTAGGGACAGTGAATTGGCCCCCTGTTTAAAAAGTTTGAGGATGCCTGGCTTACAGTGTCTGAAACTAATAAAGTACTCAGGACTGCCCAGCCCTGAGCATGCGTTGACTGTATCAAAGGAACAAAAAAGCCATTTGAAGACCTCCCAACAGCCCAAGGTGGAATAATTTTAGCAATCAAATAAATAAAGAAGGATTCCATTACAATTCAAAGTAAAACAATAAATATTTATGAGTCCATATTCTCATACATAAATAGATGATAAAATAAACAAATGAATAAAATGAGACAGATTTCTGCTGCAGAATAAAAAAAAAAAAATTGAAGATACTTCACCCTCCAAAAGGTGGCGCTAAATTGTTCACCCCTTAAGCGTGTGCTGCATGTAGTGACTTACTTCCAGAGAGTACAGTGTAGAAAGGCTGAAAAGAGTAACTGTATGGTGGAGAAACTAATAAATACTATCTCAGCCAGGTGATTAAGAGTAATCTTAATCTTAATAAGTATGGTTGATAGTATGTCATTAGTTATTGCAGTCATTCAGACGAAACACAATGGTCATCCACACAAAGATGACAGACTAAATGAAAAGGAAGCAAAGTTAAGAAGTAGAAATTGAAGACAGCACATTTGAAAAGAAGGGAGGAAAGCTATCAAGGGAACTATTATGTTAATACACATATTATGCATAAAGATATAGAAAAGAAACAAAGAACAAGCTGTAGACTTTTAAGAAGGAGGAATCCTTGTTCAAAAGTAGTGGGAAAAATCCTACTATGAAGCCAGGTGCAGTGGCTCATGCCTGTAATGCTGGAGCTCAGGAGTTTGAGACCAGTCTGAGACAGAGCAAGACCCTATCTCTACCAAAAACAGAAAAACCAGCTGGGCAGTGTGGCGGGTCCCTGTAGTCCCAGCTATGTAGGAGGCTGAGACAAGAGGATTGCTTGAGCCCAACAGTTTGAGGCTGCTGTGTGCTATGGTGACATCACACCATGATAGCCAGGGCAGTGAGTGAGACTCTTGTCTCAGAAAAAATAAATATATATATATATATATATATATATATATATATATATATATATATATATATAAAACAATTTCAAAAAACACAGAATTTGAAGTCTACCGTACCAGCAGAGAGTTGCCCATTTTCACTCTGCATCTCCCAACCTGGAATCAAGTAAGGATGAAACAAAGAGGCAAAAAGAAAAAGCTCTAGGGAAATCCATTTACTTCTGGCTCAAGGAATGGGGAAGAGAAAGAAAAGGAGGAAATTTTCCCTACTTTTTTTTTTCTTTTCTCTATTTTCTCCTGTCTCAGGCCCCAAATAATTCCACAGCTATACTCTGGGGAGCTTTGCTCCCAAGAAAGTAAGATGAATCCATGTTATTTTTTTCTTTCCCAATAGCAACTTGGCATTGAACACAGGCACAGTTACAGGAAGGAAGCCAGAAAGTACCAGAAGAAATCAGAAAAAGGAAAGAGCTTGGAAAAGCAAGCTATACATTTGTTTATAAAACATCTGGGCTCCTCCGCAGGATGCACATGTGTGGATCTTACCTTAAACAGCAGAGCAAAGACCTTGACAACCAACTACAGGAGAGACCACTGCCCAAGCCCCATACCAGCCACCAGATGGCACACACAAGATACAGTACATCCAACTAGCACCACAAAGGCTTTGAAAAGCAAACTGAGATTGAAACTATTAATTCAACCCACAGAGATAGAAGGCCAGTCAAAACTTTCAACCTGAACGCAACCAGGTCTATTCATACTAACACAAAAAATATCAACATTTACCATAGGATTTACATAAGATGCAGCATCTCATTAAAAGAAAAGAGAATTCCAAGACATAATGCAAAATTACTAAGCATGTGAAGAACTAAGAAAATCTCAATTTGCAAAGGAAAAGACAGTCAAGACAGACACTGAAATTATCTGAAAGGTAAGTGAAGACTAGTAGAAAAATACTCAACATGTAAGTGAGCACTCTCAAATCAATAATCTAAGCTCTTAAATAGGAAAAGAAGAATAAAACAAATCTCAAGCATGTAAAGGAAGGAAATAATAGATAAAAGAACAGAAATCAATGAAATTGACAACAGAAAAACAATTGAATATAAATGAAATAATAAAATCGAAATCTATTTCTTTGAAAAAGATCAACATACAAATCTCTAGCAAAAGTGAAAAAGAAAACAAAAGATACAAATTACCAATATCAAGAATAAAAGGAGGGGCGGTGCCCATAGCTCAGTAGGTAGGGCACTGGCCACATACACTGAGGCTGGCAGGTTCGAACCCGGCCCGGGCCAGCTAAACAACGACAGCTGCAACAAAAAAAAAAAAAGCTAGGTCTTGTGGTGGGCACCTGTAGTCCCAGCTACTTGGGAGGCTGAGGCAAGAGAATCGCTTATGCCCAACAGTTTGAGGTTGCTGTGAGCTGTGATGCTACAGTACTCTACTGAGGGTGGCAAAGTGAGATTCTGTCTCAAAAAATAAAATAAAATAAAATAAAAGGGGGGTATCAATACTAACCCTACAGACTTTAAAAGGATAATAATAAAGAGCAATAAGCAGCCTGGCACAGTGGCTCGCACCTGTAATCCCAGCACTTTGAGTGGTGCGGTGGCTCACACCTATAATCCTAGCACTTAGAGAGGCTGAAGCAGGTGGATTGTTGAACTCAGGAGTTCAAGACCAGTTTGAACAAGAGCAAGACCCTGCCTCTACTAAAAATAGAAAAACCAGCCGGTGTTGTGTTGGGTGCCTGTAGTCCCAGCTACTTGGGAGGCTGAGACAAGAGTATCAACTGCTTGAGTCCAGGAGCCTGAGGTTGCTGTGAACTATGATGCCACAGCACTCTATCCAGGGTGACAGTGAGACTCTCTCTCAAGAAAATAGAAACGAAAAAGAACCATAAACAACTCTATGCATATAAATCTATAAAAACAAAATGGATGAAAAGACTAATTCCTCTAAAACCAGAAACTACAAAAACATACCCAAGATAAAACATATTACCAAAATAGTCCTTTAACTATTAAAAAATCAAATGTATAGTTAAAAACCTTCTGTAAAAGAAAAGTAAAGGCCCAGATGGTTTCATTGGCAAATTCTACTTAAGATTTAAAGAAAAAATGATACGAATTCCACATGATCCTGACAGAAAATAGAAGAGGATAAAATACATCCAAAGTCATTTTATGAAACTAGCATTACGATAGTATCAAAATCAAGACCAGACAGAAAAAAATACAAGAGAAAAATATATAAATTAATATTCTTACTGAATATAGATACAAAAATGCTCAACAAAATATCCAGCCACAAATAAAAATATATATACCACAATAAAGTGAAGCTTATGCCAGTAATATAAGGCTAATTCTATTTTTAAAACTCAATCACAGTAATTAAACATGCCAGTAATTATATTAAGTATACATGATCTAAAAGTTCTAACTGACAC
Organism: Perodicticus potto; assembly: GCA_963574655.1. Classification (NCBI taxonomy): domain Eukaryota; kingdom Metazoa; phylum Chordata; class Mammalia; order Primates; family Lorisidae; genus Perodicticus; species Perodicticus potto. The sequence goes on along the minus strand of CAUYRH010139375.1, from coordinate 1,364 downwards.
AAAAATCATCAGGCTGGACTTTTAAAAATCCAACTATGTTATACAGTCCCTTACTATCTATAATGGACCACATATACAGTGATGGTCCCTTAAGATTATAATACTATATTCTCTGACTATACTTTCTGTATGTTTAAATATGTTTAGATACACAAATATTTACCATGTGTTACAAGTGCCTACAGTATTCAGTACAGTAACATACTATACGGGTTTTTACAGGCTGTATAACATCTAGATTTGAGTAAGTACAGTCCATGATGTTCACACAAGAAAATCACCTAACAAGGGACCAGGCATGGTGGCTCACACCTGTAATCCCAGCACTTGGGAGGCCAAGGCAGGTGGATTGCCTGAGCTCACAGGTTCGAGACCAGCCTGAGCCAGAGTGAGAAAATAGTCAGGTGTTGTGGCGGGCACCTGTAGTCCCAGCTACTGGCAGGCTGAGGCAAGGCAATTGCTTAAGCCCAGGAGTTTGAGGTTGCTTTGAGGTAAGATGCCATGGCACTCTACCAAGGGTGACAAAGTGAGACTTTGTCTTAAAAAAAAAAAAGAAAAGAAAAAGAAAATCACCTAAGAATGCATTTCTCAGAATGTATCCCAGTCATTAAGCAACATATGATTGTTTAAAACAAAGATCTTAAACATAACTATGCAGTAAAGGAAAGGAAAGAAAGTAAAAGGATAAAGATAAAATGCACAAATGCTAACCAAAAGAAAACTGATAAAGCTGTATTAATGCCAGATAAGATAAACTACATAAAGAACTACAAGAAATGAGAAGAGGGGGATTACTTACTAATGATAAACAGGTCAATTCACAAGGAAAATACACTTTTAAGTGCTAAATACAAATAAATAAAAATGAATAATACTACAATGATAAATCCATAGTCATAGTAGACATCTCAGTAAAAAAAAAATGAATAAGCAAACAGAAAAGCAATAAAAGTTTTATAATATTTAAACAACATGATTAACATGACTTAAAAGACATGCAGAACACAATTAACAATTAAAGATATATTTTCTTTAAGCACAATGGAAAATTTATAAAAATTAACCAACTGAAATTTCAACTTAAAAAAGATTGTAAGTGGCTCGGCGCCTGTGGCTCAACGGGCTAAGGCGCCAGCCACGTACACCTGAGCTGGCGGGTTCAAATCCAGCCCGGGCCCGCCAAACAACAATGACGGCTGCAACCAAAAAATGGTGGGGTGTTGTGGCAGACGCCTCTAGTCCCAGCTACTTGAGAGGCGGAGGCAGGAGACTCGCTTGAGCCCAGGAATTGGAGGTTGCTGTGAGCTGTGATGCCACAGCACTCTGTTCAGGGTGACAGCTTGAGGCTCTGTCTCAAAAAAAAA
>CAUYRH010139374.1:0-21195 GCA_963574655.1 Perodicticus potto | reverse complement strand
CTGTATTAATTTAAATTATCCCCTTCCTATTCTACAACTTCTGGTGTTAATATAAAAATATTGAACGACTAATTATAAAATCTACTACAGTACCAGTTCTTTTTTTTTTTTTTTTTTTTTTTTTACTGAGTGATACTTAAGAGACTTGGAAATTCCATTCGAAAGTCATTAAAATATTCTAATAGTTAGGAAAATAAAGTCTTAAATAGGAAGAATGAACAAGCATGGAAATTCTTGATTTAAGTGAAAATTCTTTAGCTCATCTCCCCTTTCTTCAAATTAGATTGTTAATTATAGGCAGAGGTTAACACCTATGAAATCAGCAAATCATTCTGCATGTGAATGCTGCTTGTACAAATTAAACATCAAAGATGAGAGTCACGATATTGATATAAATAATTATAGTAATGTAGGCATATTCAGTCAAATGTCCTATTTCTAGTATAGAAAGACTACAGTTATTGTTTTCGTAAACAGAAAGCCTAAATCTTCCTTTTAAGAACACAGTACTTTCCATGTCCTTGTTTTTTAATCACTTTAAAAACTCTTGTAATAGTAAAAACAAAAACTAGAGTGTTTTAATAAATGGGAGACAATTTAATAATGTTCCTCACTGTCTGGAATTGCTTTAAATAGGAGGTATTCTAAGCAATAAGATATACAGTGCATTTTGACTTTAAAAGACGATCCAAAATTACATGTTAAAAATCCATTTAAATCACCATGATATCACCATGATAACGGAGATTAAGACAATAAAAAAAATACTTGAGGCTCCCTCCAAAAATATGAAAATGTCTTTTAAGTTTATATTTGTCATCTTTTTTTCATGTAGGATCTTATAATAACCAAAATTGAAACAAACAAACAAACAAGGCTACGTGATATAGCCCAGCACTCTGTATTCTGATGAGTTAAATCTAATTTAGTTCTGTCACCTGAGTGTGAAGGAGGACTGGTAACTGGATAGACGTAACAACTGTCCCGCAAAGAGGAGATAAATAAAATCTCATTCAGGAGACTCCTAGGCCTGCGGACAAGGAGGTTCTGTGACTGAGACACAAACCGCCTCTGGAGGAAACTAGACCACAGGGATGGGACAGGAATGCGGGGAGCAGAGGAGGTGGCTGTGGAGGGAGAAGGCTCAGTTAGTGTTGACCTTGAAGGGCCACCTTCCCCCTCACTCCTATCCAGCAGTCCATGCAGCGGACCACACTGAGACAGAGGCCAACACAGCGACTAGTGCCTTTCTACTGATTCTGCAGTCCCTGGTATACGGTTAATCTTTTTTGTGGTATCTCCCATTTTTTCTCTGGAAAGATGTCCCTGAAGATTAAAATATAGTTAGATGATATACAACCAAAATTTGCTTAGATAAAAATGTTGGAAGGCCCTGTACCTCACTAAGAGAGCCCAGGGGCCAGCATGTACTTTTCTTTCCTAGGGGATAAAATAAATGCTCTTAAGATCATTTCTCTTTTAATTCTCTCTTCTATGCATATTATTAATTTATATGGTAGTCCTTTGGTTTTACAGGTAATAAAAATATCAATAACTTCTCATATTTTTACTTATCTTTTTTTTTTGAGACACTCTGTCACCCTGGGTAGAGTGCTGTGGTGTCACAGGTCACAGCAACCTCCAACTCTTGGCTTAAGCGATTCTCTTGCCTCAGCCTCAGCCTCCCAAGTAGCTAGGACTACAGATGCTCACCACAATGCCCGGGTCTCTCTTTGTTGCAGTTGTTACTGCTGTTTTAGCTGGCCGGGGCTGGGTTCGAACCTGCCACCCTCGGTACATGGGGCCGGTGCCCCACCCATTGAGCCACAGGCGCCACCTCTTTACTTACATATTTTTACAGTTGAAACATTGAATATTTTTTCAGAACTGCCAGTAAGAATTTTAAATTATGCAGATTTTATAATTAATTGTATATACTCAACCTTCCCCCCAAAATTTTTTTCCTTTGACTTATTTTTCAGGCATTTGATGCAGCCAGTCTCTTAAACCAAATATTTTGTATTTTTTAGTCATCATAAAATGCCTTAGCCAAAATACATGATTTCTCTGTCACTTAGTGGTTTTCCCTTTGACAATGTTCACTTTTTAAAACATCTTGGAGACTTAAGAGAGAGCATACATGGTCGCACCGCAAACTAGTGCAGCCTCTTTGGAGCGAAGTGTGCAAAGTCATCAAAGAACTCAAATTAGACCTCCCATTTGATCCCACAATCTTATTACTAGGCATCTACCCAGAAGAAAAAATATCATTTTATCATAAGGACATTTGCACTAGATTGTTTATCGCAGCTCCATTTACAATTGCCAGAACACAGAAACAACCTAAATGCCCATCAACTCAGAAATGGATTAACAAATCGTGGTACGTGCACGCCGTGGAATACCATTCAGCCATAAAAAGACGGTGACTGCCCATCTATTGTAATATCCTGAATGGAGTTAAAACACATTCTTCTTAGTAAAGTATCACAAGAATGGAAAAGCAATGATCCAGTGTACTCAATACTAATATGAAGCCAGAAGACAATCTAATGCATGCCCACATAAGAGAAAAACTCATTTCAATTCCAGCTGAGGGGAGGGGTAACAAGGGAAGGAGAGGTTGGGGTGCTCTCCCTGAATGGGCCCGGGGTGGGGGTGTCCGGCACACCTTTTGTGTGTGAGTCATAACCACAAGAGGGACTCTACCTAACAAAATCAAATATTTCGACCTGGTTGTACCCTCACATTAACCTGAAATAAATTTACTTTTCAAAAAAAAAAAAAAAGAAAGAAAGAGCGTACAATGAAGGTACTTCAGTGGTATCCATGACAGAAGCTAGAGTATTTGAAACAAACGCACACCGATCAGTTAGCAAAGGAGGTGTGTATCAGGGAGTTTGCGGGAATTAAAGGATACATAGGGTCACACATTTCTTTTTTTTGTAGTTGTCGTTGTTTAGCAGGCTCCAGGCCCAGGCTGGGTTCAAACCCACCAGCCCCAGTGTATGTGGCCGGCGCCCTAACCACTGAGCAACGGCACCAAGCCGCATATATGGTTATTTTAGCTTCTCTTGAAAACTAAGGAATATTGGGTCAATGAGATACGGGACTTGACACCAGCACGCCTAAGCACTCAGCCTTTCTGTTTGGGTTCTGCTTCTCTCTTTCTCCTGTACAGAGGCATATTTACTCCTCCTGCCTTCTGCTGTTTTCTTTGCTCTTTATGGAGACAGGAAAGGGAAATACATAAATGGAGGGGTACCGGCCCCCCAACCAAAGCAAGTGACATGGCCTCAGGTGCTCCCCCAGGAACATTGCCCTAAGATGGAAAAACTTTTCTCTGTAGACATACCCAGGCTAGTAAGAACAATCAGATGTTTACAGAAAGGAAGTCACCGGAGGGCTTCGCAGGGTGAAGCTGGGGGTCGGGCACTCGCAGAGGTTACGGGAAGAGGTGTCGTGTCCTGGTCTCTTTTTAGAAAATGGCCATTCTTCAAGTTTTGAGGAACTTATCAGACAGAACAGACAGCCAGACACCATTGTGGTTAAGCCTGCAGCAAAATGTTGAGAAAGTGTGTTCCAATTTAGATCAACTATATATGCATCCAGCAGCATCTGTGCTGAACAAAGAATTTTCATGGCAGCTTCTGCTGTTTCATCATTATTCGTTCCTTTTTGTATTTCTATACTTTTATTTGTTCAGTGTGTATAAAAACATCCAATAAACGTGGCTTGTCACTGAGTGCCCGAGCGAGCACCAGTCTTCCTTTCAACAATCATTTTGTGTGAAGCTCTTCCTCTGCATCTCCGATCAGTTAAGTTCCATGGTCAGCTACACATAAAAACCTAGCTGTTTAAAAATCCCAAGATTCTAGTACGCAGTGGAATATAGCTTTTACTAAATTGAGCATAAACATCAGCATGGGGAGACAATCACGTATGCACAGCTGGGAGAAACAACTTGCATTATATGTACGTCTCTGCCTGTAATTTGCTCTGTGCAGCTCTGTTTACATCCGAAAAGAATAACTGAGATTAACTTATTATGGTGGAAAAATCAAACTATTATTCCTACCTAGAAAGAAAATAATTGGGCGGCACCTGTGGCTCAGTGAGTAGGGCGCTGGCTCCATATACCGAGGTTGGTGGGTTTGAACCCAGTCCCAGCCAAACTGCAATAAAAAAAAATAGCCAGGCATTATGGCAAGCGCCTGTAGTCCCAGCTACTTGGGAGGCTGAGGCAAGAGAATTGCTTGAGCCCAGGAGTTAAGAGGTTGCTGTGAGCTATGATGCCATGGCACTCTACCCAGGGCAACAAAAGTAAGACTGTGTCTCAAAAAAAAAAAAAAAATAGAATGCAGGGTGGCACCTGTGGCTCAGTCAGTAGGACACCGGCCCCATATACCAAGGGTGGCAGGTTCAAACCCAGCCCCGGCCAAACTGCAACAAAAAAATAGACAGGCATTGTGTAGGCGCCTGTAGTCCCAGCTACTTGGGAGGCTGAAGCAAGAGACTCGCCTAAGCTCAAGAGCTGGAAGTTGCTGTGAGCTGTGACGCCACAGCGGCACTCTACCGAGGATGACAAAATGAGACTCTGTCTCCAAAAAAAAAAAAAAACTAATTTCATTTATTGAAACAGAGTGCAGAATTTATAATTTTTTTAACAACAACAACAAAAAAGAATTGCATTAATTCTGTTTCTTTCAAACCCGGGACAATCTGTTTTATTTTTCCCTGTGTCTAATACGTGCACAAGCTGAAGCCTGTCATATTTTAAAAACACATTTCAGTTTCCTAAATCGTATAGTGTTATCCAAATGAATGGGATGGACGTCAAACTGCTTTGTTACAAAATCCAGAATTATAGGCCCATATGTCATCACAATAATTTGAAAATATTTTCTGATATTTACTCCATCTAGTTGGCGTTGAATCAAGTAAGAGTCTACGTTGTAAACTGGAAAAAAAAACAAGCTGAAAAACAAATATTGGAATGTATATAACATTAGTTTAAATCATTTGATATAGGTGAACAGAGGTGAAGTTTGACATATCACGTATGTTCAATCTCTTACCAAGTCCTGACTATTTTTCTCTTCCATATTTTCAAACCTCTCCCTTCTCTCCATCCTTCTACTGAATCCAAACTAACAACCTTTCTAGTAGATGGATATAAATAATACATGAAGCATACACAGGCCTCTAACAGGTCTTCCCTCTCCCTTTCCAGTCCTTTCTCCATCTTACAGCTAATGTGACTTTTTTAATTAAAAATATAATCATATTGTTCCCCCTACTTAAAACTTTCATGGTTTCCCACGGCTCAGGATAAAGCCCCAAATTGTGGCCCCCGTATACCATCTGCCTCTTCCTGTTTCTCTGTGGCAACCTTTCCACCTCGGGGCATCCCCTCTGCTTCTCCCAATTCCTTACATACTCCCCCTCCTGGATAATTCCCAGTCATCTCGCATCATTCAACACAAAGGTCTTTTCCTCACTAAAGCATTTCTTGAGCCCAAAACTTGGTCTCTTTTGTACATAAGCTCAGAGTATTCGTGTGATAAACATAGGCATTATTTTCTTGTTTGTTTAAAAAAATGACGTTTTGGTACAAATGTTCACAGGGTGACAATTTGAAGATGCCAGTTTTGCAGCATCTTGTTATGGAATGGAATCCAGAACAGTGTTTCATTTAGGTCCCCAAGCCTGGCAATCACTTACAGAAAGGGTATGAAGAGCATGGCTGGGGAAAAATTCAAACACACAAATAGAGTTTATTGATGGGTCACTGAAAATTATTCATGTCTGTGTTTCCGCACTGGTGTTCCCTTTGCCCCCAACTCTGTCCCCTGTGCCACGTGCTCTTCTGCCTGGAGAACTCCAGTGACTCTTCAATACCTGTTCACCTGCCTTTTCCTCTGCAAAGGCATCGTGACCATCGCTGTTCCTCTCTGCTAATCACCACCTCCTCTGTGCTGTGTCTGCACCTGGCACGTCCTTTGTAGAGGTCTTATACTCTTAGACTCTGATACCTGAGTCTTATTTAGTGCTGGGAAGATCAATATCTCTTAGTTGCTTTGAATCAACTGAAGGTGAGTGGAGACAGCCTCTGCAGGTGTTGAGAAGGAGGAAGAAGGAGCTTAGCTCCGCTTTAAGTTTGCAAGAAGAGTTAGGATCCAACAACACGGGGTTTCCGATTTTATCACTTACAGCTGCTCTTGAAATCAATGCATTTCCTAAGCCCAGTGCTTCTCCAATTATAGAGGGCGGTAATTTCTAGACAGAGTTCAATAAATACAGTTTTGCAGTTTGGACAATTTCTCAGGGATATGCCCATTTCTTGGATCAGGGGAAGTCTCTTTTTGTTGTTGCAGATGTGGTTGACTCTGATTGTTTGAGTGGGTACCAGGTGACACCATTTGGTACCTTTCAGAATTGGATCCTTGCTGCAGGTTGAGGTTCACATTCACCCCATCTGCAGAGTCTGGTTACACGAATCAAGGGTGACCTTGGGCAGTACAGAAATCTGTTTAACAGAGCCCACATACAGGGTAATATGCGGAACCTGATGGAACAGATGGTAATATTGGCAATAAGAACCTTGTTTGTTAACAGTGATTACAACCATTCCCACCAGCATGACTTTTCGTATGTCTCTGTGAGTTTTGTCACACCAAGGCAGGCTTATTGGCGGCAGACACGCTGCAAATGGTCAGGGGAGGTAAACGGGCAGCAGCAAACTCATGGTTGGCACTTTGAAGCCTTGCAGGCCAACACCAAATCTGTACAGGTGGAACGCTGGCCCCTGCGATAAACACGTCTCCTGGTCATCACAGCCTGGTTTGAACGCTGGAAACAGAACTCCTGACTCTTGTTCCAACCAATCTTTCAACAAAGGTAATGATCCAAGAAGTGGAGTGTGTCCTCTAAATTGGTAAATTTCTGAGTCCAAAACAACGATCACCCCACTGCAGCCCCACAGCTGCAGAATGCTGGGAGATGTGCCCCACACTCTGGCTGAGCTCCAGCATTGACGAAACTAGCCAAGAGAATTTTTTTTTTCCTTTTAAAGAAGTATTATTTAAAGAGGCTTTTCCAGCAAGTATCCCATGTACTCAGTACCAATATGAAGCCAGTAAACGATCTAATACTCACCCACCTAAGAGAAAATCTCAATTCGATTTAAGTTGGGGGGAGGGGGCAGAAGGGAAGAGGAGAGTGGAGCAGAGAGGGGGATGGTAGTGCTGGGTGCAGGACACAACTACAACAGGGACTCTACCTAACAAATAGAAACACCGTAACCTAATTGTTTATACCCTCACAGTCATTTGAAATTTAAAAAAGAAAGAAGCTTTTCACTAAGGAAGAGAGTCACGATTAATTGCAGGCAAATGCTTAAAATGAAGGGTTAAAGTAACATACCATTATTAAAGTAAAACCCAGAGACCAAAAAAAAAAATTGTTTTGTATCCTGTAGGAAAATTTTTTAAAAATGGGGTGGAAAAAAAAAAAAAGCTAAAAATATGTAAAACCAAACGGGTACTATTGTAATGATGTGCCTTAGCCGGTAGCATATGGAGACTCAGAATGTGTTTTTATGCTAAAACTGCTGTAACGTTACGGTTTCTCAAAAAGAACTGCGTAACCACACAGAGAATGGTGCATGCAAACCCGCACTCTCCAAACACACGCATGTCTCGGTTGCCGGTTTTGAGACGGTCGATCCACGCCTGGGGAAATCAAATGCAATTTTCTCACAAATGACACAGAGTCTTTATCGAACTAACTGTTCAATCACAATACTCCACTGCCATACGTGCCACCTTCTGTTTCAAAAGTCAGGAGTCCCTGCCAGGAATGAAGGACCTGCCATCAGCAAAGAACAACTCTCTTCATTCGGCATGGCTGACTTGTCTCCTCTTAAAATTGGAACAATGGTCAAGGAGTAAGGATAGTCATAATAAATGACTGTTGCTGTTACCAAATGTCTGTTTAGCCTGGAAATCAGTCTATTTATATATCTGTCGATGACAAGGGACACAGTCTCAAAGTAATTAGAGATACCACACTGTTGATTTTCTTAACTAAATAATAAGGATGCTGAATGCGCTAGTGTGACAGCAAATAAAAAATGTCTGGTACTTGCCAGGACTGGCTTGTTCTCATCAGCTCAGATGTCACTTCTTCAGAGAGGCCTTCCTTAACAAGCCATTTGTTATTCCCTAAGCCCCTTTCATGGCCCTGGGGTCATGCCCCTCGCTATGACATTGTGCTCTCTTTTAATTTATACTTTTTCATTTCTGCAATCACTAAAATTTTCTAAAATTGCTTATGTTTTGCCTGTCTCTCTGACCAAAATGTAAGCTTGATGTGAGCAGCTTCAGAGAACCTTCGTCTCCTACCCTACCATATCCCTATAGCATAGCACAGCTCTTAGCACAAAAAGAACACCCAAATGCCAGTAGATTAATTGCAAAAGAAGCCTAAATTCAAGATGATAACATCCTTAGCTTTGGGGCTAAAACAATACAAGCCATAGGAGGGATTCCATTTAGCCCCCAGTGCGGTGATTTTCAACCAGGGTGCTGTGAAAATTTTTAAAGATCACTAATTAAATCATTTTTGAGAGAAGTTCAAAGCACAGTAAGTATATTCTTTCTTTTACCTTTTTTTTTTTGATCAACACAATTTAAGTGTGCCACAGAAGTTTAAGTATAGGTTCAAATGTGCCATGAGATTAAAAAAGATTGGAAAACACCACCCTAGTGGAAATTGGCCTCCAGACTCCCTGTGATCCTGGATAGAGGGTAATCACTCAGATGCACAAAATATAGTAGATTATTTATGTTCATTGTTGTTAGTTTCAAAGCCAAAAAAGAGAGCATTCAGAGACACTAAGACTTGCTCACAAGCAAGTTAATCAACAGACACAGGAGTAAAAACATGGTCTTCTGACTTTTAGTCCATTACTTTCTATATTCACCAATTTTTTAAAGTACCAAGTTTTCAAAATCAAACATCGGAATCCACTTGCTTTGCTATGTTATTCCTCCGGGAATGAGACACGAGGAGGGGGCAGGAAGAGAGAGGAGGGAAGAGATGGGGAAAAGGAACCAGGGAGAAAAGGGAAGGGAGAGATGAAACGGGCATCAGGGTACCTCCAGGTATGCAAGGAGGCTGCCCATTTGGTCTGGAGGAATTCAAATCGTGAAGACAAAGGGGAACATTCTAGAGGGGAAGATGTGGAGTTGTTCAGAGTCCTGGGGGCCGGAGACAGAGCGAGAGAAAAGTTCCCAGTGTGGAGAGAAAGAGCTTTAGCTCTGCCGATGGCAGGGAAGACAGACCACAGCTTCCACCCACCTCTGGCCTAGAGCAGGCACCACATGGTTCCTTCATCTGCAATAACACCCTGATACGTTCCACCTGAGGACTTAGCGCACTATCTGGCCCACAAATGTCATTCATCAACAACATCAGCCCCATCCGCTAAAGTCCAGTGAGCCACAAAGGTAGAGATTTTCATATGGTGGGAACATGTGATCACAGCCCAAAATTTGCATGTGTGTATGTTTCCTTTTCAGGCTTTTCAGTTAAACAGCCAAATCTACGCCTGCAGGGCTAGAGCTGGGGCGTATTCCTCAGGATCCCACCCGAATCTTTGCCTGTCGGTATAATCAATGAGCAATAAGGACCATTTCTAAGGTGAATAAAAAGCCATGAAAAATGCTCAATGTAAAAAAATCAAGGGTTAGTAAAAATAACTTATATAGGTGTTTTTCAAAATGAAAGAGAAAAAAATGACACAATATAAGAATATCCAAATTGTTTGATAATTTCATTTGAAAATCAGTACTGTTAAATATTACACCTGAAAATTATTAGCAACTTTAAATGAGGTCATCCTAATGTCAGTCTGCTTTGTAGGCAATAAAAGTGGCATGGATAATTTTCTAGTTGTGCCTTCTAGGGGACTCACTTCGCCTCACAAAACTGGTAGCTAACCAAATTCAGTTTGTCAAGATTGAGTAAACATCCACCAACACAAAATGGGGGTGTGGAATCAACTTGTTCTGGCGCAAAATTCAGCTTTTCATTCTATATGTTGTTCAAATCCAATACGATTTTTCCAGTCCCCCATAACCAACATTTGAACAACTTTCCATCAGTCGGAGAGGTATCTAGGCTATTATCTAAGGGGGTAGAGATCCACTTAGCAAACTTGGATGGAAATTATTCAGGAATAATTTTCAACTTTACGCTGAAGACTCTTCCCATCTATTTTAGCTATTAATTTCAGAGGCTTTAAAAAAGCAGCATACTTTAAATAATTAGTTTTTTAAGGGATCATCCTTAATACAAAATCGAACCTCTTAAAAAGTTATGAAACTAGCTCAAGTTATCTTCCAAGATACTCACACTGTAAACATTCTAATTTGAAGTATCTAGAACTATACAATAAAGTGATATAAATAAGAATTTTAAAACAAAATAATCCAGGGTGGCGCCTGTGGCTCAAAGGAGTAGGGTGCCAGCCCCATATACCAGAGGTGGCGGGTTCAAACCCAGCCCCAGCCAAATAAATAAACAAATAAATAAATAATCCATTATACAAAGTCAAGAACAAAAAAACAACTCTACAGAAAGCAATGAGATTGATTACTTTATCTTGTTCAGTGTACTGCATTTATCCTATATGGTTATTATACTGCACTGATTTCCAGCTACCAGTACAATTAATGTCTCAAAACATTTTTAAACGACTGCACTTTAAAAGGGGCCGAAACAGGGAGGCACCTGTGGCTCAAAGGAGTAGGGCGCCTGCCCCATATGCGGGAGGTGGCGGGTTCAAACCCAGCCCCGGCCAAAACTGCAAAAAAAAAAAAAAAGAAAAGAAAAGAAATAAAAGGGGCCAAAACAAATCCAAGCATCTATTAAATACATATTTAGCACTAGAACATTCTCTCTCTCGAAAGGGAAAGAACACAGATACATGCTTTCCAGATCATTATATTTTAAAAATGGCTTCAAATATTATTTTAGGGACACCAGAAAGCCTTTCAAGTTCAATTAGTCTGTGTTTCTTTAAAAGACACAGCAATCAGTCCATTACCTTTTTGCCCCTCCCCCAACTCCCTCTAAACTGCCACTAGGGGTCAGTATGAAGACGCAGTTCCTCTCATTGTGGGCAGGGAAAATGGAACTCGCTGAAAATATTTTCCTTGTGAAAAACTGTATGCGACAAAGCCAACTGCGTAACTTTAGCATTATTAAGTGTGTCCTATACATCAAGTCTATAACATGAGACTACTATGGCCAAGGTTTCTTTAATGAAAAGTGTTCTAAGCGAGAAGATTACATATTCTAAGCAAATTTCTGAATTTTGGCCAACGAGTCTGAACTGGGAGCAGGATGCTAAAAATCTGTTTTTCAAAGGGTGACAGTACACATGTCTGGCCATCTCTTCTGCAAAGGGATGGAGAGGGAGGAGTGAAGCTTGTGGCATTTTGCTAACTTTCAAAGAGAGATCTTCTGCCTTACCCACCTCCATGACCACCATCATTTACTGCCCTCCTTCATTCCACAGTAAAATACAGGTAACTCTAAGGAATAAGCATTACCCTAAAATCTACAGAATAAAAAAGGGAAAAGTAATGGTAAAAAGTACACAAATATATTGCCTTCCACTAACTCCATTTCATGAATGGGAATTAAAAATAAGGATTGAAGGGCGGCACCTGTGGCTCAAGGAGTAGGGCCCCAGCTCCATGTGCCAGAGGTGGTGGCTTCAAGCTTGGCCCCAGCCAAAAACTGCAAAAAAAAAAGACTGAAAAGTGTTTTCTATATATGCTAGTGAGATTTGACACTCCAAGAAATCACTTAAGATCATGCCCCTTTCTGGTATGCTGACATGGCTGGTAAGGACTCTAAGAAATCACTTAAGATCATTCCCCTTTCCAGTATGCTAAAATGGCTGGTAAGGACTTTGGCCACTAACTAAATGCAGTGCTGGTTTTTTCCTGAAGCATTAGAGAAAGTACTGACTTTGCTTGAAATACTGTATGAAATGCTGAGTGTGGTGTACTTTTTAGATTGTTCTTTACAGATTACGTGGCTTTCTTAGGCATGATCTTCATAAATGATCCCAGGAGGTATTAAAATTATTTAGCCAAGGCTTCATTTCTATGTTAGTGAAAAGAATTTTTAATACTGTTAATACAAAGTGATAGGTCATTCATATATAATGAGGACCTTGGCAAGTTCCCATACCCCTCAAATGCACATTTGTATAATTCTGGAGCATTCTGTCTCTTTCTGGAAGTTCCTTTGGACTGTGCTCCTTACTTGGTTCATCATTTGCCTTGTGCAGCCCTGACCAGAGGTCACACAATAGCAAGACAGTCTCTACAGAAGAGCTCTAGAGCTCTCTCTGGTACTGTGGAGGCTGACAGTGGCCCGGCAATTTTGTTATTTTTTTTTTTTTTAAGTAACCACTGTGTGTGCTACCATTTAGAACTTTGTTGAGTCTCTGCTGTTCTGAGAAGTCAAGAAGAGCTATGAGAAATAAAAAAAGAGGGCGGCGCCTGTGGCTCAAAGGAGTAGGGCGCCGGCCCCATATACCAGAGGTGGCAGGTTCAAACCCGGCCCCAGCCAAAAAGTGCAAAAAAAAAAGAAAGAAAGAAAGAAATGGAGATAAAGGATCTCTAAGAATTACGAAGTACTAAGTATGGAGAATCAGGGTATAAGCTATGTGTAAGACTTGGTTGTGCATTTGTACCTCAGCAAAATCACAGTTTTCACTCATCTCTAGATAATAGTAATAAAGTAATCATAGTTATTACTTTCTATATTTTTATTCATTGAATTTTATTTCCTACAAGAATTGCATGTTTTGAAAAACATCTAGCCAATATTTACACTAATTTTCTAGTATTTTCATAGTTTAAGAATGGCAAAACTTAGTTACCATTGCCATAGGGAAATGAGAAACATTGAACCCTTTTTATTCTTGGGATAGCTTACACTCTAGTTCTGATCAGATCCAACAGATGGCAGTGATGGTATAAATTAATAGATTAAAATATTCTTACAATAGGTAGGATCTGCTCCTTAGAAGATTGTCAACCAAGAATAACTCTCTCTGTATGTGCATAAATAATGTAGAATTTTGATATGACTAATTGGATAGAAGCATACGGGATAAATATAACACAAAATCTAGCTAAAAATAATAGCTCCTATTTCAAAAATTAGCAGCTTTCTCATTTCCAAAAAGTATTACAAATTGAGAATTGCCAAAGAGATTAGCAGTGTACCAAGAAAGGATATCTGTGTCCAAATTATCTGATAGATTACGCTTTTATATCAAATTCATTATTATTTCTTGGTTTCCATTGTTATTTAATCCTTTACATGGGTATAGTTTTAGCTTCCTCACTTTTTATTACTTGCTTGAAAATAATTTTACTTTTTCTCCTTCTTTCACTTCTAATAACTGAGCCTGGCTATCCTTTTTTACTACACCTTCAAATAGTTTTTCTTTTTATTCTTATTTATTGCCTTTTCATATTTTTACCCATGTTAGCCTTTACATGTATTCTGCAGATAATAAAGAGTGAAAAGTACCAGCAGAAGACTTTTCTATGTAAGCATCCAGTCTTGCTTCTGTGATCCAAGTTATAGTATAAAAATAAACAAAACAACACTGACAATTGCTTTTGGTTTTAAGTTATGCTCCCTGGTTGATGTCAAAAAGACGGTGGTTTTCTCACTGCCCTTTTGCTTTGCTTGTGTATTTGATGTTATCCTATTTTCTTTCTTTCTTTCTTTCTTTTTCTTTTTTTTGAGATAGAGTTTCACTATGTCACTCTTGCTAGAGTGCCATGGCATCACAGCCCACAGCAAACTCCAACTCTTGGGTTTAAGCAATTCTCTTGCCTCAGCCTCCCAAGTAGCTGGGACTACAGGCGCCTGCCACAACACCCGGCTATTTTTTTTTTTTGTAGTTGTCATTGTTGTTTAGCAGGTCCCGGCTGGGTTCGAACCTGCCAGCCCCAGTGTATGTGGCCGGCATCCTAACCACTGAGCTACGGGCAGCGAGCCATGTTCGCCTATTTTCTCCTGAATGCCTACTATGGGGTGGGCGCTGTTCTAGATGCCCAGATGAATCAGCAAATTAAATAGAAAAGGTTGCTACCTTGATGGCTGCTGCTGTTGGTGATGGAACAGAAAATAAATAATAAATAATAAATGTAACAGGTGAGTTCTACAGTTATGCTAGAAAATAGTAAACTATGTGAAAAGGGCAGCTGGGAAGGAGGGCTGAGAATATGTGGGGGGTGGTAAACAGAGTTTAAACAGTGTAGTGATGGTCCCTTTCAAAAGGTGACATGGGAACAAGGACTTGAAGGGGCTGCAGGAGTGAGCCACGGGCTAGAAAAAAGCATCCCAGGCCAGACAGTGCTCACTACAAAAGCCCTAAGGCAAAATACCTCTGGAAGTTGAAGATACTTCTGGAATATATGTTATGGTCAATTTTACTCTTTATCATTTTACACCACAACATTAGCTTATTTGTAAATAAAATGAACCATGTTTGCTAATAATTTTGAAACTATAATCTACCTTGTCATAACTCAAATACCTGGAAACATCCCTTATCCAGAACATACATGAGAATTAACAGGGAGAAAAAAGAAAAGAAGAAATGATCTCTGAGAAGCCAAAATATGTCCTTAGAGAAAAGGCCTCTGGCTCTCTTTTAGGGCTTTTTTGTCAAATTTGATACAGCTGGGTGACCTGGTATCCAATATTTTAATGAGAAAGGAAGAGATTGGAAAGGAAATTTGGCAAGAAGGAAGTCACACCCACTGACAGTGGGAATTAATACCTGACAGTTCATAGGAGTCCAATGAGGGGTCAACAAAATGCACCCAAACCCAGAGGAAGTGCCACCCAGAAGCTACGCTCAGTGAGTGGGGCAGGTTGCCCCCTCCTCCCCAAAAAGGCTCTGAAAACACCACTCAGGAGCACGTGACAGCCACCTACTCAAAATGACAACCACAACCCCCCCATCAAACTTTAGTAACAGTGTGATCAGTTCAGAAGGCTGAGAAGGAAGGATTTTAAATTTTAATCAAACTCATCACAATTTTCTGTAAAGTTGTGTTAATTAAAGAAGTAAATTTTGAACTATCCAAAAAACTTGAGTATCCAGGAAGCCTCATTCACAAAGATTACCGAATCGGCAAATCTCTTGGCACCAGTTAAGGTAATGTTCAAATTATTTTAAAGTTGAAAATCTTCCGCATAGGGGTATGGATGGCCTGGTTATTTATTTATTATTGCTACTAGCATTTCTCCTCATCGTGCTATTTAATTCCATTTGAGTGTGTTTTCTTGTTGCGAGAAAGCAAGATGTGTGACAATCTGAAATCAGATCAGAAATTAATTAACAAGTAGATTATAAAACTCTATGTTTCGGTTATAAAAATACCTTAATAACAAAAGCATTTGTCAGTTTTACAAAAGAGTCAACACAAAGTATGTTTCTCCTTCCCCTGGTTGATTATTTCCTTTAATTCAGAAAATTCTGATTTACCCACAACTTTCCAGGCAAAAATCCACTACATAAAGGAAACCGCCAACATCGTATGTTACCATAACAACACCAGTGATTACTTACTGACCCAAATGAGCCTCCAACCCCAGAAGACGCCCTGAGTTTAAGAATTAGAAATTTATTTTTGGCACAGTAAGACAGACATGAATGTAGGAGAAGAGGTTACATTTTAATATACACAAAATTAGTATTTACAGTGCTTAGATTTTTTTTTTTTTTTTGGCTAGGCTAGCAATTATCAGATACCCAAACGGCTACCAAACCCACCTGGAGGACTTCAGCTCCAGGTCTTAGCTTCTTTTCCTTACTACTTAAGTGTGACACAAGAGCAAGTGATTCCAACCACCCCAGTAGCAGAAGAGATGATCAAATGCATTGCTAAAACGTGATGCCAGAGACACTCACCAGGGCTAAGTTTAAGTTACAATGTTTCAAAGATGATCTGCGTAGAAAATACTGTCCCTTGTCACATTTGTTATGTTTGATGTGAGTAACTAATACTCTGAGAGTCTTGCTACAAGGACTGACAACGTAACTTACTTGTGTTCATGCCTTTTGATTGACCGTAGAATCTGTTTCAACTCCAGTCTTCAGCGTTTGGCACAAATATGTCAAATCTAATTCCATATCCTCATCAGAAACATTTAGTCTCAGTATTTTTTAACTCAGAAAGTCCAAAGTAAAAATTATATAGACCTCAAAGAACACCCAGAAAACCACTCTCACAAATGTATCATTTCTCTTATCAAATACAAATACAAAAAAATAGAATGGACAGTATCTAATAGGTTAAAGAAATAACTACAATTAAATGTTTACAAGAGGCTCAGCACCCATAGCTCAGCAGTTAGGGCACCCAGCCACATACAACGGGGCTAGCGGGTTGGAATCCGGCCGGGGCCTGCTAAACAACAATGACAACCACAACAAAAACATAGCCGGGCATTGTGGCAGGTGCCTGTAGTCTCAGCTACTTGGGAGGCTGAGGCAAGAGAATCGCTTAAGCCCAAGAGTTTGAGATTTCTGTGAGCTGTGATGCCACAGCACTCTACTTAGGGCAACATAGTGAGACTGTCTCAAAAAAAAAAAAAAAATTCTACAAGAATTAAATTAAATTACAAAAATAAAGTTCATTGTAGGAGGGAAGAAATCAGGCATTATTCAGTCTCAACCGATCTTTCTATGTAATATGTCGACAAAATGGAACTATAGAGTCAGAAGACAAAAATGTGTAAAACATATTAAAAGAGGAAATCTGAAGGCAGCCCCTTTTAGAACTACTTACTATCCTAATTTTCTGGGATATTATATAAAATCGTAAAACAATACATAGTATAAGCCACTCAAATTCATATTAAGTCAAGGAGGCCTAACTAAGTATTTCAGATAATGTATAAATCTAATTGAACTGGAGATAGAAGTCATTTACTGTTGTGCTATGATTTTTTGCACCATTTGACTGTACTGGGGAAAAAAATCACTGAATAGGCTCTTTTCAAATTGCTACTATGACTCAATATTTCAGACCATTGTGCCTTGTAGAGATAATGATGACCTTAATTTAGAAAATTACTATGTCAGAGAGCGTAGCTATCAAAGGAGCAAAGTTTTATTTTGATGCTTATGCATTTCTGTCAGGTTTTTATCAGTTATTGTTAGATTTTTAGTCATTAAGGCCTTATAAAATATGTGGGAGTAGGGAAGAGGAAAGAAAGATTAAGATAGAGATTAACGATATGATGGGCGCAAAAAGAGGATTTATTTCCAGTTAGAAAACAGTAATTTTAGCCATGATGTCACAAAACAATAATATAATAGATGAAAGTTAACTAATACCAAATGAGATGCCGGGAGGGCAAACAGTTATTTTATTTTTAAAAGTTAACTTAAAGAAATTCTTGGTGTTTTATACGGCAGTCTTACCTTCTGCAGTGGAAAGAACATAAACTTTGGGGTCTAACAGATCTGGGGTAAATTTACAGCTCAGCGTTTTTTTTTTTTTTTTTTGCAGTTTCTGGCCAGGGCTGGGTTTGAACCCGCCACCTCCGGCTATGGGACCGGCACCCTACTCCTTTGAGCCACAAGTGCCACCCCAGCTCAGCTATTTTAATAAACAGATGTGCCCAGGAAAATTAGATAACCCTGCAGAATCTCAGTTTCCTAAATTGCTGACAGATTATTCCAATAATTAATTTTTCAATGAAGATTAACCACATACTAGAGTTCTTGAGGTACAGAAGGCATTCCTATCCTTTAACTTCTCTTCATAGTATTTGCCTGTAAGATGTTGCTTTTTTTTTTTTTTGAGGCAGAGTCTCACTATGTCACCCTCAATAGAGTGCTGTGCCGTCACAGCTCACAGAAACCTCAAACTCTTGAGCTTAAGTGATTCTCTTGCCTCAGCCTCTCAAGTAGCTGGGACTACAGGCGCCCACCACAACGCCCAGCTAATTTTTTCTGTTGTAGTTCTCATTGTTGTTTGGCCAGCCCAGGTGCAGGTGGCTTGCGCCCTAGCCGTTGAGTTACAGGCGCCAAACCAAGATGTTGCTTTTAATTGACTTTAAAAAATGTTTCTGTGTGTGTATTTTAAACACACACACACAAAGGGCTTTTAAAGGGCTGTAAACATTATGTGTGTGTGTATATGTATATACATATATAATGTTTACAGCCCTTTAAAATCTAGAAAAATTATAAATGATCCATTCTAAAATACAGAAAAATTATAAAAGATCCATTTCGAAGGGCTGTAAACATTATATATATGTGTATTTTATAATGCTATATGTGTATATATATAATGTTTACAGCCCTTCGAAACGGATCTTTTATAATTTTTCTAGATTTGTCAAATGCTTCCATAATGCTATCTTTAATATTCCCTACTTTATCCAGTCTTATTTGTATTTGAAGCTTCTAGAAGAGTTAGCCTGTTGCCTGAATTTAATGGCTGGTATGTTTTCCAAACAAACTCAGAAACAGTTAAGATTTTGTAATATCTTTGGAAAAGAGGCTAATCTGATGACTCTATTTTCATAATCCAAGAAAGATCATCTGAGTAAATATGCGAACTATCTTGAAAGCCAAAATGTTAAAAATAGAACGTTTTGGCCTGTGAATTATCCGACCAGTCAGTGTTGGGTAAGGGTTTTTGAACTTACTTCACATTAGCAGGATTGCTGGTGGTCAAGTTTGCCAGGGCCAGGGCGGCAGCTTCCCTTACTTCTTCATTGTCACTTTTTAGCAGCTGAATTAACTGTGGAATCCCTACCAAAAGAGAAAGGTGACTTTTATCATGCCCACGTACACTATCGAATGGTAACCTAAAACTGTTCACAGAATTTGCTTCCAGTTTACTTACCCTGATTATTGAAAAAATCTTTGCTGCCTGAATTCTCAGACATGGCTGAAATCGCTTGGGAAGCAGCAATTTTAGTTCCATCATTTTCAGAACCCAAAAGGGTTACAAGGCACTTTTCGACCTCTTGTTCGTGAAAAAGTTTTCTGTTTTCAGCTTGCATCAATAAGAAGAAAAATAATTCAGAATTTTGATGCAAAAACTGTGTATTACTACTTAACCCATCAAAAGCAGAACATGGTCTGAACACAGTACCTAAGAAAATGCCACGAAGGCTATGTTAACCAGTTCGATGAAAATATTTCAAATTGTATATAAAACCAGCACATTGTACCCCATGACTGTATTAATGTACACAGCTATCATTTAATTTAAAAAATGCAGAATATGAACTCAAATCATTCGCTAGCTTTAATAGTGGAGTCTAAACTAAACAAACTATACGCCTATTTAACCTTTAGAACACAGCCATCATGCAAGATGAATCATTGGTGTTGCATTTTTTTCCTGTGTCTTATATATAATATTGGCATTATGGCAAAGAAAATTCTGTAATAATAAGAATACTAATTTCAGATTTAGTAAGCACTGATTTAACGCTAATCTTGTTCTTGGCCTGGCGCAAAGTGTTTACACAGACCAAAACTGATTTCTTTGAGTGTTATTTGAAACAAAAAACCCAGTATTTGAAGAATGCCTAAGATGAGCAAATTGGTGAGCTGGATACTTAAGACTTCAGGAAAAGAACTTTACCCAGAACAGTAACGAGAAGTAAAGAGTAAGTGAAGTCTTACTTTACTTCAAGAGAAAGTAAAACTGAATAGTAAGGACCCAAGGCTTTAGGAGCTTTCATCTCTAATTATACTACATGCTTAAGTAGCAAAAATAAAAATAACTATTTAATTGATAAATTATCATAAATATAATGTAAAAATACATTAGAATGGTTTCCTTATTTGAAAACAAAGTACATACCATGATATTCACCTGATTTAAAATATCATAGTTAAAACTGAAGTTTTTTTGTTTTTTTTGTTTTTTTAGACAAAGTCTTAAGCTGTATCCCT
This sequence comes from Perodicticus potto, assembly GCA_963574655.1. NCBI lineage: Eukaryota > Metazoa > Chordata > Mammalia > Primates > Lorisidae > Perodicticus > Perodicticus potto. The sequence goes on along the minus strand of CAUYRH010139374.1, from coordinate 1,148 downwards.
GGGCAGAGTGCCAAGGTGTCATAGCTCAACAGTTGGGCTCAAGCCATCCTCTTGCCTCAGTTTTTCTATTTTTAATAGAAACAGGGTTTTGTTCTTGCTCAGGCTGGTCTTGAACTCCAAGTTCAAGCAATCCACCCTCCTTGGCCTCCCAAAGTGTTAGGATTACAGGTGTGAGCCACCGTGTCTGGCCAAAGTATTTCTAATGTTCTTTTGTTCCCTAAACATTTTTTTCTCTTAATTTAGTTTCATATTTTATACATAACAAATTCATTACTCTCTGGGAGGCCAAGGAGGATGGATTGCCTGAGCTCACAGGTTCAAGACCAGCCTGAGCAAGAGCAAGACCCTGTCTCTAAAACTAGCCAGGTGTTGAAGCAGGTGCCTGTAGTCCCAGCTACAAGGGAGGCTGAGACAAGAGAATCACTTGAGCCCTAGAATTTGAGGTTGCTGTGAGCTGTGATTTCACAGCACTCTACCACGGGTGGCAAAGCAAAACTGTCTCAAAAACAAAACAAAACAAATTCATTACTATACTAACATAGATATTGCATTAAATGGAATTACAATATGCAAACCTATTTTTGGTTTTGTGTTCCATTATTTGAAATAAATTTTCATTTAATATTTTGTATTCTAGTTAAATCTAAAGAAGTTATTATTTATTAAAATATATATTAGAAATCCAAACTCAGTTTTAATGCCATAGAGAGGTAGCAGAGACTAATATGAAAAGAGGAGTTTACAAATAACTCCTTGCTAAATTATTTATAGTTACTTCAAAAACTTTGCCATAGATTTGAGTCTCTGTTAATAATATTTATAAAGTTTATAAAATTAACCTTTATAAAGTCAATTTTCATGATTAAAATAGAAGAATGTGTGATATGTGCTCTTAGGACATTAATATTTGAGAGAAGAATATTCTATTAGAATAAGAATCTCTGCAAAAAAATTCGATAATTTAGATTACAACATCCCATGGGGAACGTCTTTATTTCTTATACATATCTTTTTTTTTTTTTTTTTTTTTGAGACAGAGCCTCAAGCTGTCACCCTGGGTAGAGTGCCGTGGCATCACAGCTCACAGCAACCTCCAATTCCTGGGCTCAAGCGAGTCTCTTGCCTCCGCCTCCCAAGTAGCTGGGACT
>CAUYRH010139373.1:0-10144 GCA_963574655.1 Perodicticus potto | reverse complement strand
AGAGCATCTCTCTCCCCACTTGAAATCTCTCCCTCTACCAGGAGCTTTGGTGTTTTCTGTATTCTTTTCTGTAAATCAATTCTGTCTTACCACGGAGGGGTGGGGGTGGGGGGGAAATAATGTAATGAAGAATAATAAAATACATATATATTCAAAACCACAAAAAAAATAAATAAATAAAATTGGTGTTCAACAAAAGCACACAAAGCACAAAATAATTTGAAAAAGTGTAGTGTTTTCTAAACAAGCTGGGTCAGTGATGCCACATACCTGTTTTATCATATAACACAATGCTGGCTTTCTTAACTTGTACACGATCCTGAGTGCAATGCATTTTTTCTTTTAATTTCCCTTTCTTCTTATGGAAAGCTGATTCTGGAGCAACTATACATTGTTCAGGTATACTTTCTTTAAGGTAATCTGAAAATAAACGATTATTAACTAAATGACTAACATGAGCAATAAATATCAATAATACCATAGTAATTCCACATACAAAGCAATAAAGTCAATCATTATATGAGGCAGAATAATACAGTAGTTAAAAGCTCAGGCTCTGAGTTTAGTCACCTGGGATTCAAGCTTAGATATAAGCTTAGATACTCGTAATTCTGGGATTTACTTAGTAAGTTACCTATCTGCCTTACTTTCTTCACTCTGAAATGAGAATTGTCATAGTAAGAACCTCATGGGGTTGTTACAATAATTAAATTAGCGAATACATTTAAAGCACATAGTAAATGCTTACTAAGGTAAATGTAAGTTATCTATTTTATTATTATACTAAATCTTTAAAGTATGAATCATCATATGAAATAAATACAGAAAATGCCCTTTTTATAACTGTAATTTAATAATTGAGCACAGAAAATATGTAGATGTGTAGCATAAATGCAGAAAAGAAACAAAGGGCCTATTTCTCATTTCTTCCATGGCTTGCCTAATTGTACAAGAATGGGGAAATTATTAAAAATTTGACTTTTAGGAAACAAATTTTACTTGTTCTCTTAATTCATTTAACGGACACAGCACTACAATCTAGTAGGAGATAAGACACAATAACCAGAAACAAAACAAAAGGAGTACAAATAGTATAAGCAGTAAGTTATATCTCAGCCAATAATCCTAATTCAGAGAGAGAGATAATATCCAAACTGTACAATCAGAAGACACCACACAACGGTTCTATTCCAAGGAATCAAATGTTGAAAAATGGCAAGGTTTTTAATTGTGGTATAGTAAGAAGGAAGGTGGCTAGAGACCAGAAAAAGATGCAAACGCAACAGAACTGTTCAGGAGATCACAATGGAAAAATATGGGCTTTTGTGGAAAGTTTGTGTGAGGTTGTTAGGAAAACATTCCTTCTCGTTAACCTCTCTTCCAAGTTTTTCATACCACCTTGCCTTAATAGAAACCTAGTTATTCTCTTTAGACACTACTGACATGGAACCCTTTCCAGTAGTAGTTATTGATACTCCCACACTCCAAATACCTGAAGATTGGAAAATGGGCTTGTTTTCCTCCCTATGCCCATTAACCACTTCTAAATCATTACAACTTGCCCTCCTTAAAAGTAAAAATGAATCAAATGAAATGAAATGAAATGAAAACCCTTCTCCTTTGAAGCCCTTCACTCTTCCACTCTACTAGGGCATATATCAATTGCCTGGTCACTCGATTTATCTGGGGCTCTGGCTCCAGCGAAGGTTCATTTTCTCCATATTAAGTCTTCTACCAAGTAATGATTTCAGTGTTCCTGAATTAAGACCTGTCTGAGAACATGCTACCCTCCCCTATTTTCTAGATGTCCTCATATTTCTGATCTACTTCAACCAATCACATCCAATGTTATCATAGCATTTGTAATCACTTGCCTTCTACTCTTCCAGCTTGCTTAATACTCCCAACATACCGTTGATTAACCACATCAGTCCCCTGTCCCCTTACTTTCTTACAATCCATCATCTCTCCACATTATTTCACCTTTCTCTTTATCTGGTTTAGATTATTTTACCTTTCCACAACAATACTGCCAATATCCGAAACTTGGGCTTCCCATTGGTCTCATCTGTATGGCAAAATACGAGTCCTGGACGAACCCAACTCCATGTGTTCTCTGTGCCTACATCTGTAACATCCTAGCGCTATTGGATTGTTAACACTTTGATTCTTTTCAATTAACCACAAATGGACCATGATCACAAACCAAAGATTTTGTTTGTCTGATTAACTTGCCCTTGTACCTTTTCAATGACTATTTCAGATTTCCTTCATGCTCCTCAAATCTCTAAACCTTTACCTTCCAGCCTGTCTCCTACAACTTATCTCAAAGTCTACTTCCCAGGGAACATAAAAACATCAGATGGGACTTCCTTCAGCTTACCATTGCCAAGTAAACCAAACAACTCACATTTGCACCCATTGCATCTTTTCCTCTTGCCTTCCTGACTTAGTAAAGGTGGATGGCTTTCCTCTCATTCAAGGCCTTTGGTTTAGATCCTATCTCTTTATGCCTATGCATTAGCTATTCTTTTTTCTTTTCTTTTTGTTGTTTTTTTTTTTTTTTTGAGACAGAGCCTCAAGCTGTCACCCTGCGTAGAGTGCCATGGCATCACAGCTCACAGCAACCTCCAATTCCTGGGCTCAAGCGAGTCGCTTGCCTCCACCTCCCAAGTAGCTGGGACAACAGGCGCCCGCCACAACGTTTAGCCATTTTTTAGTTGCAGCTGTCATTGTTGTTTGGCGGGCCCGGGCTGGATTCGAACCCGCCAGCTCAGGTGTACGTGGCTGGCGCCTTAGCTGCTTGAGCCACAGGCACTGAGCCAGCTATTCTTTTTTCTTTGGCACATCAGAGTAATTCCCATTTTAAATGACGCCCCCCGCCCTGCTTTTTTTTACCTCAATCAACTCCCTCCAGTTATCAGCCTATATCTTGCCTTTCTTCCCTGCTAAACTTCTCAGAATTGGTACATGTAGTCATATTTCTATTTCCTGATTTATTATCCATTCCTTAATCCAATCCAGCCTGGCTTTGGAATGCCACAACAGCACTCAAGTAACCTTATTCTTGAGGTCAGTAAATTCAATGGACATTTTTCTAGTTCTTCATTTTACTTATCAGTATTATTTGATAAGTAAAGATCAAGATCACTCCTTCCATTTTAATACAGTCTTTTCATTGACTTCTGTAACACAACACCCTCATTCTTCCTTGTCATCCTATTTGGCCTAACTCTGACCAATCCCTTTTGTCCTTCACAGCCATCCTCCTTTTTTCCGACGTGTAATTGCTATAGCTCCTTGGCCCTGTTTTACTCTCACCTTATTTATACTCTATACCCAGGCGATCTCACTCATAGATATGGCTTATGCTTTTACTCACATGATTATTTCCAAATTGCTCCCAGTCTCACGGCAACTTCTCTGAATTCCCAACACATATATTCAACTGCCTCTACTGAGATATACCGGAGGTAATCCAAATGTAACATGCGCAAAATCGAACTCATGATTCCTCCTCCAGACCCCATAAATCCTAACCTTGTTTATAAGACTTCCTTTTTCATGAATGGCACCATTAATTATATTAAACAAGCCAAATGGTTAAGTATCATCTCTGACACCTCCCTCTCTCTCACCAACCATCATCATAATTGATAATTCTACCTTCAGAATATCTTAAGTCTCCTAACTGGTCTCCCTGTATCAATTCTTAATCTCCTCCAACCTATTCTTCAACCTACAGCCAAAATGATCTTTTCAAAACAGAAATCTGATTGTGTGAACACCTTACTTAAAACCTTTCCATGGCTCATCAAAGTATAATGACAAAAATCCTTTACATGACCTACAAGTTCTTGTTTTGCCTGACCCTTCTATTCTTTCTAGCGTTATACTTCTGTTCTCTCTTTCCTGAGGGAAAAATTACAAAAAAGGTCAGAGAACTCCTACTTTTCACTCTTATTGGAAAAGAAGATAAATAAACACTAGCTAAGTAAGATCCAGGTTCTCCCTCTATTTTAATCTGTCTGATTAAAACATTCTTGCCAGAAGATCTGGAGGTTAGGCCTCTTTAGGAAGTCAAATATACACATCTTCAGGCAGAAGATAAAGACAACTGCAGGTATATACATAAATAATATTTGCAGTATGTATAATATTTAATAGATAATACAGGAGGAAATACAGTCAGGCATCACTTAATGACAGGGATATATTCTAAGAAATGCATCATTAGGCAATTTCATTGCTGTGAGAACATTATAGAGTGTAGTTACACAAACTTAGATGGTATATTCTACTACACACATAGACTATAAGATATAGCCTATTGCTTCTAAGCTGCAAACCTGCACAAATGTTAATGTACAGAATACTATAGGCAACTGTAACACAATGGTATTTGTATATCTAAACATAGGAAAGTTACAGTAAAAATATGTGCTGTTATTTCATAGGACCACTGTTGTGCGTTCAGTCCATTGTTGACTATGTATTGTTCTTTCAAATGATGGAAGTATCTTCTAGTGCAGAGAGAAAAAGGAAACTATAATTTTGGCAGACTCTAAAATACCTGAGAAGCAACAACATTTAAAGACAGAAATATAAAAACCCTGAAAGAAGAGACTGAAAATGAGTGGGTAGAATAGCAGAAAGAAAGCCGGGTGACTAGTTTTCCTCAAAAATCAAGGGAAAAGAAAGAAAATAATTGGTCAAGGAATACAATGTTGCAGAATAGTGCCATAACATAAAAAGTATTTTATTTATAAATTACTTATTTTTATAAAGATGTAGCCACAGTGGGGGGTATCTGGTGACCTGGGAACAGTCTGATCAGTATAGTGAAGGAGGCAGAATCCAGGTCCAGGAACAAATTAGAAGTAAGGAAGTGGAGGTAGGAAGTCTAGGATACTCTTACAAGAAGAAGCCTGATCATATAGTGGCAAGTGTGAGAAGAGAACACAGAACTAAAGATGTTTCTCGTTTGTTCTGTTTTGCTTAAGATGGTTAAGCATGTAGCATGTTTGTGTGCTGACAGAAAAGAGACAGTAGAAAAGATTTGAGTGAAGATAACTGATAGGCTTCAAGTTCTATTATCCCAGAATGAGGTGGTGGGATTCACCTTAAAAGAGAGGAAGCACAGCTACCCTCTGAGACAAAAGCTGCAGGCGAGTCTGAAAACTTATAAAAAGTGTGGATATGAAAGAGCTGTATTTAAAAAGGAATTTGTGATTTAACAAAATTATAATTCTGGAAATGGTAGAATTTGTGCAAGGGAGAAGGAAAGAAGACTTAAAAAATAGAGGTATACAGAGGAATAATCAGGACACTAATACAGCAACAGCCAGAAGGCTTCAGGGACTTGACAGAATTTTGACCTGCCTTTAACCTCTTAAGGAAAGAAAAGAAAGAAGGGAAAGAAAGGAGAAAGAAAGGAAGGAAGGAAGAATGGGGGAGTAAGGGAAGGAGACAGGAGAAACTGAGGGAAGGAAGGGATTGGGGAGAAGGAAAGAAATGACCTGCATGAAAGAACGATGTAAATTGTAAATTGCCATGGAAATATCAGATATTCTGACATATCAGTGGTGTTTGTGATATTCCTATTACTTTTATATTATTACCTTATTTTATGTTCCCTTTAAAAAGCAAGCTTGGTCTTTGAAGACATTGCTAACTGCTATGACTAATAAAATTTTTGAAAGTAGACTCTAGTGTTTCATTGTTTTATTTGCTTGCTTTCCTAATTCTATAAAAATTTATTTTCATCTCCATAAACAAGAATATAAATCAACATGCCTGGATAATAATCTTCATCAATTTCTTCTGTTTTCTCTGACTTCAAGCGTTTAGAGGATGTTCTGACTGTTTTATCTTTCATTGATTCCTTTTCTGCTATTTCAGCTGGTTGTTTCCCCAATCTCTTGACATCTTTATATTTTTGCTCTTCATATTTGAAAAGTCTAATATAACAAAGAAAACAATTCTAAGAAAATAAATGAATCATCACACCAATAAAATACTGAGTGATGAGCATATTACCTAAAATTTCATATTTATAAGTAAAACAGCTTCTTAGGTTTAATAAATCCTATAACATTCTCCATAACTTAAAGTATATTCTCTGTACTTTACAATACTATATAATTATCTATTCTTTCAAGTAATTTTTGGTAGGCATTTTTAAAAGCACATCTGAAAAAATTCACATGGAGAAGGTAGATATTAAATACTAAATAGGTCTAACTAGAACCAGCATAAAAAAATATATACAAAACATTATTATTAAAAATTTAAAGCTGGAAGGTACTTACAAATCTTAACCTCATTTTAGAAGATGAAGAAATGTTACCCAATTAAGTTTGTGTTAGAGTGGAATCAGAGCACAGTTTTCTGAAAGTTCATACTTATGTGCATATATTGCCCTCCTTTATGGAAAAAAAACCCCAACAAACTCACAAAAAGATAAAAACCAAAATATTTTTATTGTTACAATTTTTTATTAAATCATAGCTGTGTACATTAATGCAATTATAGGGTACCATGTGCTGGTTTTATATACAATTTGAAATACTTCCATCAAACTGGTTAACATAGCCTTCACCACAGTTTCTTATTGTGTTAAGACATTTATATTCTACACTTAGTAGATTTAACATGTACCCTTGTAAAATGCACCATAGGTATGGTCCCACCAATTACCCTCCCTCCATCCATCTTCCCCCCTTTCCCCTTCATCTTGGACTGTAGTTGGGTTATAGCATTCATATGGAAGTATGGGTGCTTATAAATTGGTTTCATAGTAGGGCAGAGTATATTGGATCCTTTTTCTTAGATTCTTGAAATACTTTGCTAAGAAGAATATGTTCCAGCTCCATCCATGTAAACATAAAAGAAGTAAAGTCTCTATCTTTTTTAATGCTGCATAGTATTCCATGGTGTACATATATTACGATTTGTTAATCCATTCATGGGTCGATGGGCACTTGAGCTGTTTCCCTGTCTTGGAAAGCTAATAGATGGTTTGGAAACTCTAGATGAATTGGAGAATTTACCAGTAAAAGAGAAGACCTATCAACCTCTTAATGATGTGCACATTCATGCCAATCCATTTGCTCAGTAGCTGTAATAGACCTGGACAAACACTTGACTATTTTCCAGGACACACTTATTGTGGTTTACCCAGTTTTAATTATGTCAGAGATTGTATCATCTTTCTGCTTGTTTACAACTAAGATCTGTGATGAAATGTTGGTATTGAGGGGAGCCCAGTAGCTTTTATCCCTATTCTTAAAGCACATCCTTTACACCAACTACTATCCAATATATTTTTAAAATTTTAATATACAAATATTTTTGTTTGTTTTGTTACATATAAACTTTTATTTTTATATGCTGATCCTTAATTAAATGTTGCCATTTTTGAGTACCCTAATTACATACTCTTACCATATGTAGTCCAAAAAATAATAAATAATTTTTTATTTTTAATTATTTGGGTACATACATAGTAGTTATATATCTTTAGAGGTTACTTGGGATCTTTTGATACAGGCAATAATGTGTATTAATCAAATCAGGATAACTGGAATATCTATTAACTCAGGTATTTATCATTTATTTGTGTTAGAAACATTCTAATTCCATAAAGTTTACCTTAACTTATTTTTGATTATAGTCACTTTGATGTGCTATCAAAGAATACTGTTCATGCTGTCTAGCCATTTATTTTTGCACCAATTAGCCATACTCATTTTATTCCCCCATTCCTGTTACCTTTCCCAGCCTCTGGTAACTGTCGTCCTACTCTCTGTCTCCCTGAGATCATGTTTAGTTTCTACATGAGTTCTCACTCACATGTAAGATTTGTCTTTCCATGCTTGGCTTATTTCACTTACATAATGTTCTCCTGTTCCATCCATGTTGTTGCGAATGGCAGGATTTCATTCTTTTGTGTATATGTAATATTCCATTATGTATATGTACCACAATTTCTTCATCTATTCATCCATGGATGGACATTTAAGTTGATACTATATCTTGGCTATTGTGACTAGTATTGCAATAAACATGAGAGTGCAGATATCTTTCTGAGGTATTGTATGCCCCTACTTTAGAGACATACCCAGCAGAGACTGCTGGTCATACAGTGGTTGTATTTTCAGTTTCTTGAAGAACTTCCATATCGTTTTCCACAAACTTACATTCCTACCAACAGTGCACAGTGTTCTCCTTTCTCCACATCCTCACCAGCATTTATTATTGCCTATCGTCTTGATAAAAGGCATTGTAACTAGGGTGAGATGATATCTTATTGTAGTTGTGAGTTGCATTTTCCAATAATGTTGAGCATTTTTTTCACATGCCTGTTGACCACTTATACATCTTCTTTAGAGAAATGTCTATTCAGATGCTTAACCTATTTTATAAGTGGATAGTTTGATTTTTTTTCTATTGAGTTTTTGGAGCTCCTTATATATTTCAGTTATTAATCCCTTGTTAGATGGGTAGTTTGAAATATTTTCTCCCATTCTGTACATTATCTCTTTCCTTTGTTGACTGTTTTATTTGCTGTGCAGAAGCTTTTTAGCTTGATGTAATCTCATTTGTGCAATTTTTCTTTGTCTTCCTGTCCTTTAGACAAATTACTCAAAATGTCCTTGCCCAGACCATTTCCTCAATGTATTCTTTTAATAGTTTCATGGTTTCAGGATTTAAGTCTTGAATCCATTTTGATTTGATTTTTGTATTGGCAAGAGATACGGGTGTGGTTTCATTTTTCTGCATATGAATATCCAGTTTTCCCATAACTATTTATTGAAGAGACTATCCTTTCCTCAAAGTATGTGCTTGGCAACTTTATCAAGGATAAGTTCACTGTAGATATGTGGATTTATATCTGAGTTTTCTATTCTGTTATATTGGTCTGTGTGTCTGTTTTATGCCAGTACCATGGCTATTTTGGTTACTACAGCTTTATTTTTAATTTTTTGAGGAACCTCCATACTGTTTTCCATACAGGTTATACTATTTAATGTATATATATGAGTCTTCACCTTTTTTTTTTTTTGAGACAGAGCCTCAAGCTGTCACCCTGGATGGAGTGCTGTGGCATCACAGCTCACAGCAACCTCCAATTCCTGGGTTCAAGTGAGTCTCTTGCCTCCGCCTCCCAAGTAGCTGGGACTACAGATGCCCGCCACAATGCCCCGCCATTTTTTGGTTGCAGTCATCATTGATGTTTGGCAGGCCTGGTCTGGATTCGAACCCGCCAGCTCAGGACCAGCTCAGGTGCACGTGGCTGGCACCTTAGCCCATTGAGCCACAGGTGCCAAGCCGAGTGTTCACCTTTTTTTTTTTTGCATCCTCTCCAGCATTCATTATTGCCTTTTGCTAAAGACCATTTTAGTATAATTTGAAGTCAAGAAATGTGATTGCTCAGTTTTGTTCTTTTACTTAAGATAGATTTGGCTATTCTGGGTGTCATAAGACTCCATATAAATTTTAGGATTATTTGTTCTATTTCAGTAAAGAATGTTATTTGTATTTTTAAGAGGATTGCATTGAATCTCTAGATTGCTTTGAGTGTAATGAACATTTTAAAAATGTTGATTCATTCACTCCATAAGCATGGAATATCTTTCCATTATTTTTTCTTTGTCTTCAATTTCTTTCACTGATGCTTTCTAGTTTCATTATAGAGATCTTTCACTTCTTTAAAGGGGTTAAGTTTATTCCTAGGTATTTAATTTTATTTGTAGGTATGGTAATTGGGATTACTTTCTTGGTTTCTTTTCTAGATTGTTTGCTATAGGCATATAGAAGTGCTATTGAGTTTTTATGTTTTGTATACTGTAACTTCATTGAATTTGTTTCAATTTCATTTATTTCTCCTCTGATCTTTATTGTTTCCTTTTCTAAACTAATTTCAGTTTTGTTTGCTTTTGTTTTTCTAGCTGAGATGGATGATTAGGTTACTGTTTTTTGTTTGTTCATGAGTTGTTTTGTTTTATTTTTTTAGACAGAATCTTATACTGCTGCTCAGGCTAGAGTAATATGGCATCAGCCTAGCTCGACCCAGGAACTTCCCCTTGGGGACACAGGGAGACAGCGTGAGGCTTCTGGACACCCTGAGGAAGGCAAAAGC
>CAUYRH010139372.1:0-23224 GCA_963574655.1 Perodicticus potto | reverse complement strand
GGGAGGGGACGGGCACTCTTCCTTTCAGATGAATTCTGTACCTGAAGCGTGCCTTCTTGGGGCCGCAGCCACTCTCAGCAGAGGTTATCCACAGAAATCACTTCTCTCTCTTGGCTGGGTTCCCAGGATTCAGCTCAATTGTGAAGTTTAGAGAGGTTATCCTCCCTTTTGGATAGGAGCCTTTTTCGGAAGCAGCTTCCAGTCCACAACCAGAGATTTTAACACCCTTTTGACCGTGTTGGATAGATCCTTCAATAAGAAACTAAGTAAAGAAATTTTAGACTTAAAGCTAACCATTCAACAATTGGATTTAACAGACATATACAGAACATTTCATCCTAATAAAACTGAATACACACTCTTCTCATCAGCGCATGGAATATCCTCCAAAATTGATCACATCTTAGGTCACAAGACTAACCTCAGAAAATTTTTAAAAATAGAAATTATTCCTTATATCTTCTTAGACCATCATGGAATAAAAGTTGAACTCAGTAACAACAGGAATTGGCAAACTCACACAAAGACCAGGAAACTAAATAATCTTATGCTAAATGATAGCTGGGTCATACATGAGATTAAGAAAGAAAATACCAAATTTTTGGAGCAAAATGATAATGAAGACACAAATTACCAGAATCTCTGGGATACTGCAAAGGCAGTCCTAAGAGGGAAATTTATAATGTTGCAAGCCTTCCTCAAGAGAACGGAAAGAGATGAAATCAACAACTTAATGGGACATCTCAAGCAACTGGAAAAGGAAGAACATTCCAACCCTAAACCCAACAGAAGAAAAAAAAAACCTAAATTAGAGTAGAATTAAGTGAAATTGAAAATAAAAGAATTATACAACAGATCAATGAATCAAAAAGTTGGTTTTTTTGAAAAGGTCAATAAAATAGATAGACCTTTGGCTAACCTAACTAGAAATAAAAGAGTAAAATCTCTAATTTCATCAATCAGAAATGACAGAGATGAGATAACCACAGACTTGGCAGAAATTCAAAAAATACTTAATGAATATTACAAAAAACTCTATTCTCAGAAATATGAAAATCTGAAGGAAATTGACCAATACTTAGAATCATGCCATCTTCCTAGACTTTGCCAGGAAGAAGTGGAAATGTTAAACAGGCCTATATCAAGTTCTGAAATAGCATAAACTATACAAAATCTTCCCAAAAATAAAAGCCCAGGACCAGATGGCTTCACATCAGAATTCTACCAAACCTTTAAAGAAGAACTAGTACCCATATTACTTAACCTTTTCCAAAACATAGAAAAAGACGCAATACTTCCCAACACATTCTATGAAACAAACATCACCCTGATCCCCAAACCAGAAAAAGACCCAACAAGAAAGGAAAATTATAGACCAATATCTATAATGAATATTGATGTAAAAATATTCAACAAGATCCTAGGAAACAGAATCCAGCAACACATCAAACAAATTATATACCATGACCAAGTGGGTTTTATCCCAGACTCTCAATATACGTAAATCTATAAATATAATACATCACATAAACAAATTAAATAACAAAGACCATATGATTCTCTCAAATGATGCAAAAAAAGCCTTTGATAATATCCAGCATCCTTTTATGATCAGAACACTTAAGAAAATAGGTATAGAAGGGACATTTCTTAAACTGATAGAGGCCATCTACAGCAAACCCACAGCCAATATTGTATTGAATGGAGTTAAATTGAAACCATTCCCACTTAGATCAGGAACGAGGCAAAGTTTTCCACTATCTCCACTGCTTTTTAATATTGTAATGGAAGTCTTAGCCATTGAAATTTGGCAAGACAAGGCAATCAAGAGTGTCCATATAGGGTCAGAGAAGATAAAACTTTCACTTTTCACAGATCATATGATTGCATACCTGGAAAACCCCAGGGACTCAACCACAAAACTCTTAAAAATGATCAAGGAATACAGCAGCATCTCAGGCTACAAAATCAATACTCACAAATCAGTAGCATTCGTATATACCAACAATAGTCAATCTGAAAATATAGTCATGGATTCTATTCCCTTTACAGTAGTGCCATAGAAAATGAAATATCTGGGAGTGTACCTAACAAAGGACATAAAAGAGCTCTATAAAGAGAACTATGAAACTCTGAGAAAAGAAATAGCCAAAGATGTCAACAAATGGAAAAACATACCATACTCATGGCTGGGAAGAATCAACATTGTTAAAATGTCATACTACCCAAAACAGTCTACAGATTTAATGCAATCCCCATTAGAGCACTTCTGTCATACTTTAAAGATCTGGAAAAACTAGCACTTCATTTTATATGGAACAGAAAAAATCTCGAATAGTCAAGACATTACTCAGAAGTAAAAACAAATCAGGTGGAATCACACTACCGGACTTCAGACTATACTATAAATCTTTAGTGATCAAAATAGCTGGTATTGGCACAAAAATAGAAAGGTAGATGTATGGAACAGAATTGAGAACCAAGAGATGAATCCAGACACTTATCATCATTTGATCTTCGATAAGCCTATCAAAAACTTAAATTGGGGGAAAGACCTGCTATTTAACAAATGGTGCCAGGTGAATTGGCTGGTGACTTGTAGAAGACTGAAACTGGACCCACACCTTTCACCTCTAACAAAAATTGACTCTCACTGGATAAAAGACTTAAACCTAAGACACGAAGCCATAAAGATTATTAGAAAGAGTGCAGGGGAAATACTTGAAGAAATCGGCCTGGGAGAAAACTTTTTGTGGAGGACCCCCAGGGCAAATGAAGCAATACCAAAAATACATTACTGCAATCTGATCAAATTAAAAATCTTCTGCACTGCAAAGAACACAGTAAGTAAAGCAAGTAGACTGCCCTCAGAATAGGAGAGGATATTTTCAGGTTACATTTCCAACAAAGGTCTGATAACCAGAATCCACAGAGAACTCAAACTTACTAATAAGAAAAGAACAAGTGATCAATTTGTAATAGACAAGTCATGGAAGAAGCCCAAGTGCCCATTGACCCATGAATGAATTAAAAAATCGTGGTATATGTATACCATGGAATACTATACAGCGTTAAAAAAGATGGAGCCTTTACCTCTTTTATGTTCACATGGAGGGACCTGGAACATATTCTCCTGAGTAAGGTATCTCAAGAATGGAGGAAAAAGCATCCAATGTACTCAGTACTTCTATGAAACCAACTTATATTTACTCACGCTTTCTTTTTAAATCATAGCTGTGTACATTAATGTAATCATGGGTACAATGTGCTAGTTTTATATACAACTTGAAATATTTTTTTTTTTTGAGACAGAGCCTCAAGCTGTCCTCCTGGATAGAGTGCCATGGCATCACAGCTCACAACAACCTCCAATTCCTGGGCTCAAGCGAGTCTCTTGCCTCTGTCCCCCAAGTAGCTGGGACTACAGGCCTAGGTACTAAGACTTCAGCCTCCATTTCTTATTCACTCACTGGCCCCTCCTTAGCCTGCTAACAGGTACCTGAGGTGCCTCGCCAAGTGCTGAGAAGGCTCCGCCTTGGGGGTGCAGCCACACCCACAACCTAGCCAGGGCTACCCTTACCATCACGTTGATGGGAAAAGAAAGGGTTTGTGCACGTTTGTGCTCCTTTCCTGGAACATATATTTTTAAAGGAGTTAAATTGAAATTGTGCGTGTATCTATCAATGTTTTTTTCTTCTAAACGCTATTCTCTGTTACTGCTGTTTGAGGGAAAAGGGACAAGGGGAGTGGGTGGGAAGGTGGGAGGGCCGGGAAGTAGATGAAGAGCTCGTAACATGTAAGTGCCATATCCACCACTTGCCATCCGTGGAGAGGAGTTGCATCTGTGCCCAGCCTGGCATGGGTGTGCGTGTCGGTGTGTATGTGTGTATCAGGTGGAAAAATCTGCTCTGTGTCTGGCACACTGTAGAAGCTCAATAGATGGCAGCTATTATTATTAGGAGGCAAAAAGAACAGTCAAGACAGAATGAGTCAGGGGAGGCCTTGAGGAGGAAGGACGTAGCTAGGAATGTCCCGTTACTTCCCATTACTAGTGAGAGAAACAGCTTGTACTGGTTTATGGAAAGGAAGACATAAATGAAGGGAGGGGGATATGGGAGGAGGGACATGGGGGGACCTCACCTAATGTGCATGATGCAATGGTACATTTCAAAACTATTAAGAAAGGAAAAAATGAAGGGAGGGCGGGAGGGAAGGTGGTCGAGGAGCATGGATGACTCATGCGATTAAACCTTGGGTTGGGCAGGGCTAGTCCTGGCCTTGGGGATGACAGAGTAAGGCACTTTCTCTCCATCTCTCAGCTTTCCTGTGCCTGTTGGCATCTTGCCGCATGAGGTGGGAACCTTGGCCATAGGTGGCTTCAGGGTTACAAAGCAGTCTTAGGACCAAAGTGGAAAAATTACTTTCCCATAACACCAGTTAGAAAAATCTCAGGGAAGACCCTAATTGTTCCAGGTATGCTCAGTGAGAGGGATGTGCTACTGGCCTGGCTGGGACCATAGGCCCACCCGTGCCTGTGGGCCTGGGATTGGCAGAATCACATGGGATGAGCGGGGCAGGCCCTGGGCCCTGGGAAAGAGAGCAGAGACCAGTCATGCATCACCCTGGCGAACGTGGGTCTAGAGCTGGGCCTGGGCGCCAGGGAAAGTGAGCAGGGCTGCACCCCTTGCTGGGTATGGCAGGTGCAGACCGTGGGGGCACCATCATGCTGGAAGACAAGATGCTCAAAGCAACAACGCTGATTTCTCTGTAATCAAATCTGCGTTACCACCTCAGTGTTTTCAAAGCACTCTGGATGTGTTTCAGAGGCGAATCCTCCGTGCCCCGACTACTGGGGCTCACCTCCTGGCTTGGAATCTTAGACGATGGGGTGGCTTCTGAGTGTTTGCAAAGTGCTTCTTTCCTCTCTTACTAACATTTCTAGTTTTAGGCAGTTCTTTGCTTTCTAGAGGTTTTTTGTTTTGTTTTGTTTTTTGTTTTAGTATAGCTATTTTTGATGAAAGTATAAATATCCACCACTCTGACTGGGAGACAGCTGCAGGCTCCACTCTGAGCACAGGCTCTGCACCCTCAGATAATTCTCCCCACATCAAAGATCTCTTTAGGGGACCCAAAAGCAATGTCCAGCTGCTTGTGAATGGCCCACCTGGCCACTCGCTGTGGCACCCCGTCACTGTGCGAATAAGAACAGCTGGGACACAGATTGAAGGTACATGTCTGCAAGAGGTGGGCTTCCTGTCTGTTCTCTGAGAGTCCCAAGAAACCTCTCTCATGGCCTTTTATTGAAGCCTCAAAACACAGAAGTGGGGGCCCACGTGCTAGGATCACATGTTTAATGGCTACTAAGTGCTCTTTCCACCAGGGCTCAACTTCCATCCTGTTGCCCTATATATAATGTTACAAAGTATAACACTGGCTTGTTAAGTAGCCACCTATTTTATCTCATTAACACATGCAGCTGCTTGAGGGCTTGCACAACATCTCCATGATGGCTGGGAGATTATCTCTCTCCCAGCACCTTCTTCAAGAGCCGGTGGCTGCTTCTATAAGCCTGGTGCTCAGTCTCCTACACTCCGGGTTCATTCTAAGGAGACGTGGGGGCTCCAACCCCAGCAGCAGCTGCACAGCCTCACCTTACAAAAAAGCGGGAAGTGGGTGGGCCCTGAGACGGCCCAAGGAGCTTATGGGACCAGCATATGCTGGTGCCCTGAGCCATGAAGTGCCGCCCACTCAGGAGCCCCAGTATTGCTCCATCTCACCTTCTCCGGGGGTGCCCCCTTCTCCTGCGGCTGCCTTCTGAAGGGACCATCTCAGTAATCCCAATCCACATCACTGCACTGTTGGCTTGTGTCATAGGCCAACAGGCTTGTGTCATTTGCCTATGACAAAGTGTCATAGGCAGGGTGGCTTAAACAACAATTCTGGAGGCCGTACCTCCAAGATCAAGCTGTCAACAGACTGGGTTCCTTCTAAGGCCGCTCTCCTTGGCTGTAGGTGGCCATCTGCTCCCTGTGTCTCCACTTGGCCTTCCCTCTATGTGTGTCTGTTTTCTAATCTCCTCCTCTTACAAGGACACCAGTCATACTGGAGCAGGGCCCACCCTAATGACATTAATCACTTCTTTAAAGATACCATCCCCAAACACAGTCCCGTTCTGAGATACTGACGGTAAGAGTTCTGACATATGTGGAAGAAAAAGTATCCAGTGTACTCAACCCTACTGTGAAGCTAATCTATAGCTTTCATATGAAGGCTAAAACCCAGTTATAGCACAAGAAATGGGGAAAAGGGCAAGGGAGGGGTGGGAAGGGGGAGGATGGGTGGAGGGAGGGAGGGTAATTGGCGGGATCACACTTACCGTGCATCTGAGAAGGGTACAAGTGAAAATTACTAAATGTAGACTATGAATGTCTTCATATAGTGATTAAAAGGCCATGAAAGCTATGTTAAATAGTTCAATGAAAATATTTCAGATTGTATATGAAGTCTGCACATTATGCCCCATGATTGCACCAATGTACACAATTATAATTTAATAAAAATAAAAATAAATAGTGTACATATACATCATGAAATACTATTCAAAAAAAAAATGAAATCATATCTTTTGCATCAA
The DNA here is from genome assembly GCA_963574655.1 of Perodicticus potto. Lineage (NCBI taxonomy): Eukaryota > Metazoa > Chordata > Mammalia > Primates > Lorisidae > Perodicticus > Perodicticus potto. The sequence continues at coordinate 16,590 of CAUYRH010139372.1, read as the reverse complement.
CATGGATGTAACTGGAGGACATTACTCTAAAGAAAACAAGCCAGACACAGAAAAACAAGAACTACACGTTCTCACGTATAAGTGGATGTACACACAGACATAGAATGTGGAAGGATAAACAATGAAAACTTGAAAAGGGTGATGGGGTGGGGGAGGTTTAATGAGCAATTGCCTAATAGGTACAATGTATGTTATTTAGGGGATAGATACCGTAAAAGCCCTTACTTGACTACTATACCTTTAACAAAATCGCAGTTGCACCCCATACATCGACATAAATTATAAATAAATACATTGAAAAATAAGTGAAACCTTAGTGTCTCCAGGTCATTCAGCCTGTAGTATCGTCTATGATATAATAAACTGACTCAAGCTTAAATCCCAGGGAATGAAGAAAACCCATCAAACTAAGATGCAGAGATTTCCTGAGGGGTTTTTTGTTTGCCTGGTGAAATTATACTTCAAATTTTCAGTTTTCTCCTGAATTATGAATTTCCATTTCTGATTCTGTTTTGTAAGGCTCTTATCCCAGTTTTGATAACATTTTACCTTGCGCCTGGCCGCCACCCCTTCTCTTTAATTCTCCGTAGTATCATTAGCACGATGCCGTTGTCTGTTGCAGCCTCTTTCTCTGAGGAGTTAAGGATCATTCAGTGTCCAGGACACTAAAAACACTATGCAGCAATCCTTTATCACACATTTTTAAATAGGGGAAAAATTAAATTAATAAATGAAGTCCATCAAAACACTTATTTCCCTGTATGATTATTTTTATTTCCATTGCTCATTATTTTATTTGGAAATAGATAATGCAAGCATAAGAATTATAATTTAAAAGTATGGCAGGAACCATAACGATCCTTCCCTTTCCATTTACCAGACAATTATTAATGCACTCTTGTTTCCCAGAGGCACACCTGATTATTCTTTCCTTATATATTTTTCCAGAGATGATTTATTCATGAAGATTTTTAAAGCTAACAAATATTAAAAGTTTTCAAATGTTATTTGAGTGCAGTTCTTTGTTGATCGGTTGCTCTAAGCATATTATCTTAGTTTTTCCATTGAGTAAAAAGTCACTGGCTAGAGCCCAGCCGCCTAAAAACCCAGCACTCACATTAAATACAATTGCTTAAGAGTCAAGTGACTAATGCATTACCTTTCAGCTTTGTCCTTCTCCCTGAAACTTTTACCTTCCTTTGGTGGGAGGTTGGAGGTGTGCTAATCTTACCAACTACTTATTAGGAATTCTCTCTCTTTTTTTTTTTTTTTTTTTTTTTTTTTTGCAGTTTTTGGCCCAGCTGGATTTGAACCCACCACCTCACATATGGGGCCAGCACCCTACTCATTTGAGCCACAGGTGCCGCCCAAGAATTCTCTTTTTAAGAAAATCCCTCACTATATTAGTTCCCAGGAAGCCTTTTGTCTGTCAGTTTATCAGCATAAAATTCCAGTTACAGTATTTTACCAAGCAATTTAACTGCTCTTAGTCTTTTTTATTTTTTTTTTTTCTTGTTGGCTATCCCCAAGGATTGGCTTTGCATAATGAAACAGGAACAATGGAGGAGATATTCTTTTCCTAAGAATATTGTTTGCTTAAGAAGTAACCTTTCAAACTGCAGCTACCTTTTAAAGTAAATGTTACCACACCCTCATTGCCTAGCAACTTCATTGTTTTCTTCCCATAGCAAAAGTTTTTAAATCATTAGATAATCTCCAGGACACAAATTCTTTCTCTGAGTGACAAGAGAGAGGAGAGAATCCATGTGACTTCATCAGAGACTGCAGACGCTAAGCTTGATAACTGTATCTTCTTCAGGCAGGGGCATTCCCTTCTGTGGAATTCCATGAGCTCAACACTGTGAGAAGAGAAAAAACATTATCTGCCCACCTCTAGAAGTCTCGCTCATCGCATCTGAGCTCTACTATTCAAATCCTTCAGGACAAATTAGGAAGAGGAATTATCTGAGTCAGAGAAAATATCTGGCAGATAGCAGACCTCATGCAGCAGGGATTGGGCAGCTTTCCTAAGCACAGAGATCGTAGCATTCGAGTTAAATGTGCTCAAAAGGTGAACAGATTCCCTGTGTTAAATCACTGACTTAGTTCCTTTATCCTTCATCCCCCCTGCTGCCTGAAGGGGGAGAAATGAAAAATATAAATTAAGCTGTACTCATTAGTAAAACAGCAGTAAACCAAATATAGCAGGTTATTAAAAGAATAAAACTTAATGACAAATTAGACTTTATCCCAGAAATATGAAAGAACAACATTTCATTTCAACGAATGAATAAGAAGCCATTAGAAATCTGTTGACTCTAATCTAATCTATTAAAAGATTGGTGAATTAGACACATTTAGCATTCACTTCTTTTTTTTTTTCCATTAAATGATAGCTGTGTACATTAATGCATTTATGGGGTACAATGTGCTGGTTTTATATACAATTTGAAATATTTACATCAAACTGGCTAACATAGCCTTCACCACACTTTCTTAATTATTCTGTTAATACATTTATACTCTACACTTAGTAGATTTGACATGTACCCTTATAAAATGCACCAGGTGCTGGGCAAACTGGCCCGTGACCTGTAGAAGACTGAAACTGGACCCACACCCTTCACCTTTAACAAAAATAGATTCTCACTAGATAAAAGATGTAAACTTCAGACATGAAACTATAAAAATACTAGAAGAGAGTGCAGGGAAACACTTAAAGAAATCGGCTTGGGAGAATATTTTATGAGGAGGGCCCTCCTGGGCAATTGAAGCAACACCAAAAATACATTACTGGAACCTGATCAAGCTAAAAAGCTTCTGCATAGCCAAGAACACAGTACATAAAGCAAGCAGACAGCCCTCAGAATGGGAGAAGATATTTGCAGGTTATGTTTCTAACAAAAGGTTTGATAACCAGAATCCACTGAGAACTCAAATGTATTAGCAAGAAAAGAACAAGTGATCCCATCTCATTGTGGGTAAGAGATTTGAATAGAAAATTCTCTGAAGAAGACAGGCGCACGGCCTACAGACACATGAAAAAGCAATCACTTCTTAAATTAGCTTTGTAACAAGTTAAAGATAAAACTGGCAAAAGAAAAAAAAAAAACCCAAACCTGTAAAACTATCTACAAACCATCAAAGTAATAGCAGTTAGAATAATGCCCTTTAAAGTCACGAACAAGAAAAAGAAGATGCTACATTTACTACAATTATATTTATTAAGATTGACATCAATTCTGTGAGTCAAGAATGAGAAATAAGCTATATGTTTTTGAAAAAAGGAGTCATTATTTGAATATGATAGATGTATTTATCTAGAAATACTTGTGTCCTATGAAAAATTGTTTTAACTATTATTTAACTGGTAAGAGTCTAACTCTAAAAATAAACGTATGAAGAAAAAATGCAGGCAATCTTGTTATATTATGTAAGAAAACATATTTGAAATATAAAAATAAGGAGATTAATATAATGGACTAGTTATTAAGAAGTATTAATATATACAGTTTATTCATATTCATACACTTTTTATGTACATCAACGATCAAGTGTACATAATATTAACTTACAATATGACTAATTTTCAAATGAGTAGAAGATATTCAGGAAAATGAAATTTTACAAAAAAGAAATTTAAGTGTCAGAAAAAATAGATGATTTTCTGATAACATAAAATCACTTGTAGTCTAAATTTAGCTGAATGCAGACATGAGAGCCCAACAAATCAAACCTTTTACAAACAACGATGATAAACCCTGATCAAAATATATTAAAACAGTAACCCAGGGGCTTTGGATACTGATCAAAGACAAGAAATTTTAGGATGAGTGATAAATTTGGAGCACGCAACCTGCTTGGAGTGAACACGCTGTCTTATTGTGGTTTTACCCTGGGACATCAATCAAAGTGGATAAATCTCTGCTGGAGAAATGAGTTACCAGATTCCTAAATTGGAATTAGGAGCTTCTCATGTGCCCTTTAGCACCAACCACCCAACTTTCATTCTCCTGGAGATTTGGTTTACTACAGGAAATATTTAAACTGCCCTGTTTTCTCTATAATCTTACAGGAGAAGCTCTGGCCTTTGAGAGAGAAGTCTGTGGATGTTCCACTCTGAGTAACTGGGTAGATTGTCTCACTGTTCTTGGAGTCCTCCCTTAAAATCCACACTATAGCCACATACTTTAAAGACTTTCTCTATACTAGCCTTTATCGAGGGCAAACATGACATTGGATCTCTATTTTATTTATTCTCCTGTCTTATTGTTCTTACTTTAATCTTCAAAATGGAACACAGGTGTCCTTTGTTAAAATCCGCAGTCCCAACATTCGTTAATGGGAGTGGTTTGGGCTTTAAAGTCAGACAGACTTGTTCCTTAACCCAGATTCTCTCTGCTCCTTCTCGGTTGACATCCTGGGGAAGTTTGTTTGTGCGGCTTTGTTTCTCTCCCGCCCCCCCAAAAGGGAGAGAATTCTCTCATTATAACTATTCTTTGTTTGGTAATTCTATATACTTGTGTTTTTCTTTCATTGGGGCTTATAGTTATTTCTATATTGGTTTCATATTAGTATTGTATATATTGGATACTTTTTCCCCCATTCTTGTGATACTTCATTAAGAAGAAAGTGTTTATAGTCTGGTGAGGGGCAGAGAAAAGGAAGGAGAGAAAGGTGAAGGAGGGAAGGTGATTGGTGGGATCCCAACTAATGTGCACAATGTGAGGGTGTTCAGCACGCCCCCTGGTGGATGGCTCACCTACAACTTGAACTTTACCTTAAAAATGAAAACAATGTAACCTAAACATTTGTACCCTCATATCACTCTGAAATTAAAAAGAAACCTACATAAAATTCAGTTTAGGAATTTAAGTACATGATAAGTATTTATTATTATTATTATTATTTGCAGTTTTTGGCAGGGGCTGGGTTTGAACCACTACCTCCGGTATGTGGGGTCAGCACCCTACTCCTTTGAGCCACAGGCACTGCCCTGTACATTATAAGTATTTAACAAATAAGTTTCCTCATCCTTCTCCTCCCTTACAAATAGGTCCGATGTCTCTTAGGGACATCTGTAGATGATATTTTTGTGACAGAAAGTTGGAGTATATTAGTAATCTTCAAATAGTTTGCTATATAATTTTTTTAAAGAGTCATGTAGCTACTCCTACATTTTGAATTTAAATATGAAATTGTCATTAGGTGAATAAATAGTACAGAGGTTGTAATTTTCAGTATACTGTCAATTTATATTTTCAAAAAGAAACAAATACTTTGTGTATCATTCCTTTAAATGTATCCAATGGAAGTGAAACTTACAATGGTATATTAACAAGATCTTTACATCAGAAATTTTATAGTGTTTCATTGCCAACTTCAACTTGTATTTTATTCATTTCCCTCTCCCAGAATTTTTCTTTATATTATAGAAACATATCTAAAACTTTTTAAAATCATTCTAACACACTCTTCTGTAGCAAAAAAAAGTGTATATAAAATAAAAATACTATATTTCCTTTAATTATAAGATGTTAATTATTGAAATATGCTTACTGAATGGATGTATAATTATAATCATTTTTAGCACAGACCTAATCAAAAGAATTCATGATTTGACAATAATTTTTAAACATGAAAAGTAATTTTTTTGGAAATTTGTCACTTATGGAGATAGGTTGAAAGAAATGGTGTACCCATTTTTTTCCCCTTTTAAGGTCAATGAACAATAGTAAAATTTAGAATGAGCAAAAAGTAAGCCATTTTATACCTTTATAAAAGGTATAAAGTCATGCCAGTCTTTCCCAGGGCAACTGTGAAAGGGGAGGCGGGAAAAAGAAACCCTTAGGGCAGACCTCATTCTCAAGGTCAGTGTTGAGTGAGGATACCAGGACTAGCAAACTAGAAAAACAGGACTTGGTCACCAGAGCATGCATGAAGTTGAGATTATGGAAGTGGTACAATTATTGTAAAAATGTAGAGAGTGTTATTATATAAATAGTATGTCCGGGGGGGGGGTGTAAACAACCTCATTGGCTGTGAGATCAAGAAATGGATGTTCTACATGGAAAATGAAAGCAAGCAGAGTCATTACTGCTATTGTGGTACATAAAAAGACATTAAATATGATATAATCTAGTGCTGGTATTATGCCCAAAGGAATATTTTTGTTGTTGTTTTAGGATTTTTGTTGTTTTTTTTTTTTAAGTTAGAGTGAAGAATATTGCCTCTCTGCCTTTCAGCTAAGATCAAGAGTAAAGAATAATTATCAGGAAGTGGCGATGAAGAGCAAGAATGAAACGAAATCCCTCACTAGACCTGAGTATGAAATTAACAAAACAATAGTACTAATCATAAACAAGAGAACACCCAGATAAGAATGCTGGGAAGACAGATGTTCACTACGAGGTCCCACAGTGTTCAGTGTTCTTCAATATGACTTTTGGCACTTTAGGCAGAAAGAACCTTCTTCTGTAGGATTACTGAAGCATCAATATACCATTTAACCTTCCTGTCCTCAGTCCACTGAATTCTGGGAAACCCTTTGACACTGACGCAGACCTTCACTAAAACATATGGCTCTGTGGACTGGGAGTCTCTCAGAGTAAGACAGATCTCTCAGTCAAAGAAGTGGTTGACTATTTGGATATTTTGCTTATGACAGACCATACATTTAGAGGGACTAACAAAAGGTTTGAGAAATTCTGGCTTTGGGGGCCTACGAGAAGCAGTACAGCAAAATACAGGAATGAGAGTCGGGTGAGGGCTGGGTGCCTTAGCTTTCCAGTAATGACTGACCTGCATAAAGATATGGGGCTAAATGGAATTTCCTTGATGATCTCTTAGAAAGGAGTAAATAATAATTCCAACAGAAGCTTCCTCATGGAACTCTTCTCCCAGGAAGTTTCTAGAGGTCAGGCAGACATTATGGGCCTGAAGGAGTTGCACTAGAAGTATTTAGCAATTAGTGGATCCTCAGCCACTCTAGAAACAGGCAAGATTTAGCCACCAGAAGGACCCTCTAAATGATGGTAACATATTCAGAAAAATATGTATTATCCTGAGGAAGTAACCAGACTTTCATAATTTCTATAGAAATATATCTTAACTTATATTATTTTATGAGCTCTTTCATACTTCACAATTTCATATTTGAAGCTCATGCAAATCTGATTTGAGGCATTAATCATACATTCCATTATAATGATTCCTGTTACTTATCTTTACTTTGGTTACAATATTGGAGCTGTTTTAACCTTTTGTTGTCAAATCATTCTGCAAACTGCTACCAAGTCAGGAGAGCCTGATTGGGTTAGAAATCAAAATTTTAGCATTTCATTTATGAGGCAAATGTTTTGGCTAAATTTGATTCATTTCATATGCTTCTAAATTTTAATTTAATTTAAATTTAAATCATTTAAATCATATCGACTGTTAGATTTTAAATTAAATTTAAATTTCTGACTTAAATCGTTTTTAATTTCAATTTAGAATACTAATTTATCTCAAAAATAAACTAATTAAAATTAACTTTAAAACTCAGATATCTGTCGGATTCAATTTAAATTGGCCAGCTTCCATTTAAAACTGTAGAACCAGACAGATCACTTAAGAAAATAACATAAATGGAGAAAGGAAGAATTTCAGGACAAAAAAACTAGGGTTTCCCAATATTCACAGATCTGGTAGAAAAGATGGAGTCAACTAAACTGCCTCAAAAGGAGAAATTTTGGTGTTTGAGTGAAATGTGGAAGGGTATTTTAAGTAGACAGGATTAGTGTTAAATTCTTTTGCTGAAGGAGGTCTGTGGGCCAGGAGAAGGTCTGGGTCTTTGTGAAACACAGACCCATTAGGTATCCCCTGTTCTATGACAATTTGATGGGACAATTCTAGAATGTCTACATTGACCTGGTGTCCGTGCTTTCAGGCAGCATGGAACATCCAGTTGAAGACCTTTCAAAGGTGGTCTCTTTCATGGAGGTCTGACTTATGTGAGCATACAGGAACTGAAGACAGGTTTAGACCTTAGCTAGACCCTTTGACAGACAGAGTGAGAGACAGTTGGGTACATAGATATGATTGTTATTAACCGTGGGTGCCCATAGCCATCTTTTATCATTTCAATCATGGTGAAGAGTCTTACTATCTTGACATCTTTGATGTCTTGTATCCTGTAGTTCAAGCTGTCTGACTAATTTTATTCTCAGAAGAAGGGATATTTGGGTAACTATAAATGAATGTTCACAAAATACCGATCGCTTAAAATTTTTAGTAATAATTTTTCATAAAATAACCACATACTGTCAGATTCCTTTAGTTTGAAGTTCTTCCTCAGCGATTAATTAATGTATAACCGTGTTCTAATTTGAACATGTAAGTTTTTAAATTCATGGCATCTTGGATTGCTAATGATTATACTTCAGACTTTTAATTTATCACAGATGCTTTGGATTATTCCTGGCTATTTTGGTAATCCTTAATTCCTATTAATATTGTTGCATCCTGACCAGCACCTCTGTCCAGCGCTTGTTTTGTCTGTCCCAGGCGCACGCGCCCAAGTCCTGCATCACTCCGGCTGAGGCCACTCTTTCACCATGCCGCTCAAAGGACGCGTCAACTGCATCAAATTCCTGCTCTTCGGTTTTAACTTCGTCTTCTGGCTTGCAGGAATTGCAGTCCTGGCCATTGGACTGTGGCTCCGATTTGACTCTCAGACCAAAAGCATCTTTGAGCAAGAAAATCTGCATAATCATTCCAGCTTCTACACAGGAGTTTACCTTCTAATTGGAGCTGGTGCCCTCATGATGCTGGTGGGCTTCCTGGGCTACTATGGGGCCGTGAAGGAGTCCCGGTGCATGCTGTGCCTGTTCTTTTGCTTCCTCTTGGTGATATTTGCCATTGAAATAGCTGCGGCCATCTGGGGCTATTCCCACAAAGAGGAGGTGATTAAAGATGTCCAAGAATTTTACAAGGACACCTACTACAAGCTGAGAAACAAGGATGAGCCCCAGCGGGAAACGCTAAAAGCCATTCACTATGCGTTGAACTGCTGTGGTATTGCTGGGGGTGTGGAACAATTTATCTTGGACATCTGCCCCAAGATGAACTTAATTGAATCACTTTTAATGAAGCCCTGCCCGGAGGCCATCAGAGATGTCTTCAACAGCAAATTCCATATCATTGGTACAGTAGGCATCGGCGTTGCTGTGGTCATGATATTTGGCATGATCTTCAGTATGACCTTGTGCCGTGCTATCGGCAGAAACTGAGGCATGGTCTAGAGTCAGCTTACGTCCTTGAGCAGGAAAATTTACCCCAGAAGACTGTTGGGTTTCTTTGGGGGGTTTTGGGCCACTAACTTTAGTATTCATTCTGCATTTCTAAATTAAAAAAGTCATTGTATATTTGTCTTTTAATGCTTTATTCAATATTGATCCTTGTAGTTGAGGGGCATTTGTTTTTCTTTTGGTTTATGTATTTTTTTGCTTGTTTATTTTTGCTCGTAATGTTAAGCAGAAATCCTGCAATGAAAGGTACTATATTTGCTAGACTCTAGGCAAGAGATATTGTACATACTGAGAGGTTTTTCTTTTGTCTTTAAATAGATAAAAAAGAAAATGTCTATCAAATTTAATCAGGTTGTAACTTATATTAAAGACAATTTGATACATAATAAAAGATTATGACAGTATCCTAGAAAAAAAAACATTGTTGCATCCTAAATCTATTTCATGAGGATATTTTTCTCATGTTTACTGTCTCAAAAATGCATAAGATTATATTTTAATTTTAAAACAGGTATGTATATGAGTGCTATTTAATCAATTCTCTTCATTAATAAAAAGAAAAATTTCTGTAGACATGAGGAGCTTAATAGCTGTTAAACTCTGTGTATTATATCCATATTTAATATGCCAACAATTACTTAATTCGACAGGAATAGGAATACATCCTTCCAGAAATTTTGGATCACAACAGTTCCTACCCCTTCCTAGTATTAAATAGTTACTATTTCTATTTGTAGAAATGTTAAAATGGACATAATGTTCAAAAATCTGTTATGTCTATGAATAATCCTATATGTATCGGTTTCTTTGTTGAACTCATAGAAACTTCCCGTTAAGCTAATAACCGTCCAGGGAGGAATAAACCAATATAGAGATGCTGCATGTCATTAAGAACCCAGCTTTGTGGTACATATGTATTCATCTCAACATGGTACTGGTAGATTTGAATAGTTATTTATATTCTTTCTCTGCTTGATATAGAGAAAAGATTGCCTTCCTCTTATATTTCATATTACAGCCTTTCTTTTGCTCTGCAGCTTCAGCCTATCAAAGTAGTCTAATTAAGATGATTTCCTTTCGTTTTATCTTCTTTATTTTCCTCCCTCTCTTGGGTGACTTACCAAAAGTCAAGTGAAAAGAATAGTCTGCCTGGTGCAAGCAGTAAAGATGGATACTACAATATAAAGTCAATAATAAACCAACCATCAGGTTTTCTTATTGCCACATGCATCAGCAATTCTAAAAACTGACAAATTATTCTTCTCCAATAAAATTTTTGCTGATCTAAGTTGTAAACAAAGTTGTTTACTGTTCAGTTTTAACAATAGGTATAAGTATAAACAAATTAGCACAGTTTCATTACTCATCTTTTTACAACGTTTTCTCTTATGTGGTAATTAACTTAGAAAACTCTCAATTTTACATATGTGGACTCAGCTATATGTTCTCTCTTGGAGAATAAGCTTGCAACAGTTCAGTATCATTCAAGTTAATTTTATAATACCTCTCTCCACTCCCAGTTGATATTAAATGGTGCTGTGTTTAAACACTAGATACAAAATAAACACTGACTAAAGAGTTACTGTAAAGATGAAGAAAAGACTCAGTTACTTCAATGCTATCATTTTATGTGACCATTTGAAGTTAACTTTTTGTATATAATTAAAATAGTGAAATAGTACAAAATGCAAGGTGCGTTATTTTTCTTTGATAAATACAAAATTTAGGTTGACAATGAAATATTTTAATGAATTTGAAAAATATCTTTAAATTGAAATTATAAATTCTTAAAATTATTATTTTTATTCATTATTAAAATTTAATGTTATTAAACATCAGTGCAATAGATCAGTATGTAAGAATAGTCTTTCCCATTTTATAAGATGCATTAGTGCAATCAAAATGTATAAATGGAGTATTTTATTTTCCTTCTTTTGTATAGAAATATTGTTTGTATTTATTTTTATTATAATTGCATATCTAATAAAAATGAATTCATTCTATAGAGGGACAAAGAAAATATAATAAAAGGTAATAGTCTTCATTATATCTAGTATATATTTCAAAAAATTTTCATGGCCTATCTTTTCTTTTAGACATCATTTTATTAATTTCATTTATGTATTGCTACTAAAGAGAATTTTGTCATGGAGGTGTTAAAAATGATCTTCACCCTTCCATCCCTGTCAAATACACTAGGAATGCCATTCTTTCCTCTATCGCTTTCTTCCCCCTACTTATCCCAACATATATTTCATACCCAATGTATGACATCAAAAACAAGATTAAACTTAAAATTAAAAAAATTATATATATATAATATATATAATATATATATATTTGTATATATATATATATATATATATGGTGGCACCTATGGCTCAAAGGAGTAGGGCACGGACCCCATATGCCGGAGGTAGTGGGTTCAAACCCAGCCCCATCTAAAAACTGCAAAAAAAAAAAAAAAAACATATATATATATATATATATATACACATACATATATATATATATAATTTAGATTATTCATCATAAATGGAATGGTTTTCAGATGTACTAACATGAAAATAATGTTAATTTGTGTGAATGATAAAATTATCATTATTTAAGAAAAGTATCTCTATAGAAACAGTATATAGTTGAAATTACTTGTAAAATATAGAAACCATAATAATTTACTGCAACTAGGCAATCTTATAAGATTATAGGTGCTTGATTATAGGTGCACTTATCAAGCTTATAAGTTTATAACTCAAGCATCCACATGTTCCACTGTGTACACAATAGTCCAGATTTGCTTAGGATAGTCTCAATTTATGCCTGCAATTCTGTTGTTCTTGTTAATATTCCTTGATTTATCTTTCAAAAGTGTTCCAATTTAGGCAATAAAATAATAAATGGCCCCATGAGGCCAGCCTTAATATGTACAGGGCTAGCGAGGCATGGTGGCTCACACCTGTAATCCTAGTACTCTGGGAGGCCGAGGCAGGTGGATTGCATGAGCTCAAGATTTCAAGACCAGCCTGACCCACAATGAGACACTGTCTCTACTAAAAATGAAAACTGTAACAAGAGGATCGCTTGAGCCCAAGAGTTTGAGGTGGCTGTGAGCGATGATGCCACAGCACTCCACCAAGGGTGACTAATGAGACTCTCAAAAAAAAAAAAAATGTATAGGGCTAAGCTAGAAGTAATATAAAGGGCCACATGCCACATAGCCAAATATTTAGAATTTATAAATCAATTGTCAATCATTAAACTATATATTTTTTTCCTGAATATATACATAACAGGAGGGGGGCCAAAGGGCTGACTAGAGACCTCAGCTTTCCAGACCATCCTGGAGGGGAGAAAGGATTTCACATAAAGGAGGGGAGAGAGAAGACACAGCTCAGGTGTAAGTCAGAGAGAGAATGCCAAAGCCTGCCAGGATCCTCATGGAGAAAAACTGTGATGCAGAGAAGCAATAAAGGAAAAGAGAATTATTGAGAATCAAACCCAGAGAGGCTAGGAGCCCAGTGAAGGAGTAAAGGAGGGATCCATTTCTCCCTACCACATTCCTTTGGTGATCAAAAGAAGCTAAGGAAGCCTTTTCACCTCCATGAGTCCAAATGCTGTGGCCATGGAACTGTGGGGAGAACATGTGTGATCCCAAAGCTTGGACGTTCTGTGTGGAGTTTTGCTCCAAGGAATAGCTGACCTCAGAGGTCAGAGAGCTGGCTTTCTTCAGTGTAGACTCTTGTGCTTCCCCACCCTTCCCTGCCCAATGCAGCCGAGAAAGCAGTTTCAGCTTAGAATTTGGTGAGCACCCACCTCTCCTAGCTGGTTCATCCTTTAGTATGAGGTTTCCACAGAAAGGGGGACCCACATCTTTCTCCTTGAAGACCTGCAGTGGACCAGGGGTACCCGATCTGGAAGCTGTGCACCTGCTGGCACTTCTCAGAGACATAAGCTAGTGAGTCAACACACAGGCCAGGTCCTGTGCCCCTGGATTTGAGTGCATTGCTGGGGTCATAAGGGGAAGGTTTGGAGTTGGACTCAGGAGGTGAGGAGGACCACATGGAACCGATAAGAGAATACCGTGGGGATCTGAGATGCGGTGATCTGGGGAAACACTCATGCCCCCACCACAGGAAAGCCAGAAGTAGGTCCTTTGGTGGGGAAGATCCCAGCCTGAGGTTCCATAGCAACCAACTGTGTGACCTTCAGGCAACCAGACACTGGAGGACTGGGGGAATGCAGGAGGGGCAGAGCTCATTCCCAAAAGCCAGGAGGGAAATTCCAGTCACTTCCACGTGAACATCCTTCCTAGAATGAAGAACCTTCCTTGACCCTCCTCCCAGTGGTTTTTCCTAACATCTGGAAAAATGATCTTGGAGCCCTGTTGAGGCTCAAGGCCAACCTATCAGATTAGGGAGGATTCCCAGCAGGACAAATCCCAGCCCAAGACACCACAGCAACAGAACGTGGTGTGTCTCGGTGTACTCATTTCCAACCAGATGATGGAGGGCAAGAGAAGCACGAGAGGGATGGAGCTCACTCTCAATAACCAATTGGGGATTTGCAGAACTTTCCTTATCAGCAGTTATCCTGGTTTGGAGAACCCGCCCTGACCTTCCTCCAAGTGACCCCCCCCCAATGGCCAGGAAAATAACCTCTGAGCCCTGCCAAGACTTTGCAAAGTTTTCCAGACGTGTGTGATTTGACCACACCCAGCCTCACTCTTCCACCTGTCTCTGCTATTGTGGAGATTAAGCAACCTCTTGGGAATTGCAGCTCCTTTCCTTCCCGAAAGCCTGAGACATTCAAGAACTCCATCTGAGGAACCAGAGCTTATCACAGAACATTTCTTCATTTGGCTCTTTCCTGCAAACATCAACCACTGACAGTAAAAACAACTCTATACCTCATTATAGTATCTACCAACACCATCAATCATGCTATGGCTGATTCTTTTCACAAGCATCATCCACTATCCCAGAGATTCAGCTGGGGTTGGGGTCCCAATATAATTCACACTACTGGGAAAAGGTGAAGATAGCAGGATAGAAGCAACCTGTGGGTACATGCTTTTTAGAAGAAAAAATGTTACAGGAAGCTTGATCTACGCAGGATTTCTCTCCTCCAGCCCTGAGTAGACAACTTGGCTGAGGCGAGAGATGCTCAGAATCTGGGCAGAGATATTCCACTAAAGAGCGGGTACAGCAGAGAGATGGTGCCTGCTAATCCCAGGTTTCTTAAGCCACAACTTTCCTGATTGCTCTGGCACATGGCGGCAGGTCTGCTCAAGACCCCGCCTTCTAGCAAGTAGTCTTTATATCACCCCTGCCAGGCAAGGGAGGGAACAAACACTTTCCTGTGTCATGACCTTTGACTAGGAACCAAACACTCCTCCTTTTGTGGCATGGAAGCCAAACAAAGGAGGAACCCCAAATGCCACAGGCACCACTTAGGAATCTTGGGATGGCTGCCTCAGTGAGTCCTAGGTATGGGTGCAGAACCTTGGCTAACCAGCAGCTCTGGTCCACCTACATATACCCTGCAGCACTGAGACAAACTTTTCCTTCTCTGAATGGGCATCAGCAGTCTCCATTCTGGTTGGAGCAGCCAAATGGGTGGTTCTGCCCCCAGAATTCCTAGAACCACCTCTGAAGCTCTTGCTATGTCTAAGTCCAAGGTTGTCCCCTTATAACTCCAGAGCTCAGGTCAGGCCTGTGACTCCACACTTAAGACTTCAGAATTATATCTGGATACTAAGACCCCACTATTGAGTTCCCACCAGAACCACTGGACCAGCAGAACCTCCCCAAGGTCCAACACTTCATTCAGGACCCCTCAGCTCTGAGCATTCATCACTCCTGGACTTGATTCGAGGACTCTCCAGCAAAGGAGAAAAGGTGCCCTGCCATCCTATTAACCAGAGCAGAGAGAAGAGAACCCAGATGAGAAAAAACTAGCAAAAGTACCCTGGTAACATGAAAAAACAAAATAGTTTGACACTGTCAAAAGAACACAATGGAGCTAAAGTAGTGGAGTCCACTCAACAAGGATTGCCAAAATGACAAAAATGGATTTCAGAATATAGATGGAAAATAAGATGAATGGAATTGAAGATAAAGTTGAAAACCAACAAAAACAAGCCAAAACAAAATCAGAAAATCAATGAAAAAAATGAAAAATCACAAGAGATCTAGACAATGTAAGAAAGGGTATAATAGAACTTAAAAAAAGAAATGAAAGAATCATCTAGAGAATTTCAAAACAAAGCAAATAGCTTTAACAACAGGCTAAACCAAACACAAGAAGGAATCTCAGAGCATGAAAACAAAGACTCCCAAGATAACCCAGTTACTCAGAGTCAGAGGAGAGTGTAAAAAAGTCTGAGCAGTCACTGAGATAGATATGGGAGTACATGAAGCAAACTAACATGAATTATAGGTGTACCTGAGAGAGAAGAATGAAGAGCTAAAAATATGGAAAACATATTTCAAAAAAAAAATAACCAGGAAAATTGTTCTGGTCAGAAATTCAGACATACAGATATAAAATGGACATCAAACAGTAGGAAGGTTCATACCAAACAGGGAATCTGTAAGACACCGAGTTAGCAACATGGTCAAAGTCAAAATGAGGAGAAAATTCTGCAAGTGGCAAAAAGAAAGCATCAAGTAACCTACAAAGGAAAACCCATTAGGCTAACTGTAGATTTATTAGTAGAACCTTACAAACCAGAAAGGGCTGGCATCCACTTCTAATCTACTTAACCAGGACAACTGTCAACCTAGAATTCTGCATTCTGCAAACTAAGTTTCACAACTGACTGACAAATTATGTCTTTCACAGACAAATAAACACCAAGAGAATTTGCTATGACAAGATCTGCCCTGCACAAAATATTAGAAATAGCACTATACACAAATCAGTACAACATTTACCCACTAGGGTAAATTTACCTTTAAAAAACAAACAAACAAACAAAAAAGCCTCATAACTCTTATAAGACAATGGAACAAGAAGTAAAATAAAGCAATAAGGTACTATCCAAAAGAATGAACAGACTAGCAGCCCACATATCAATGTTAACAATTAATGTTAACAGACTGAATGGTCCTTTGAAAAGACATAGGCTTTACCTCTTTCATGTTTACATGAAAGAGCTGGAACATACTCTTCTAAGAAAAGTATCTCAAGAATGGAAGAAAAAGCATCCAATGTACTCTGCCCTACTATGAAACTAATTTATAGCTTTCATATGAAGGCTATAACCCAATTATAGCACAAGAATATGGGGAAAGGGGCA
>CAUYRH010139369.1:0-14863 GCA_963574655.1 Perodicticus potto | reverse complement strand
TTAGTGAAAACAACTGTTTTGTTGTTGCTCCTGAAGGTTTGAAACAAAATTAAGCAAAAGCTATAAGCATCTCTTTTTCCATCACCAATTAGTGCACAATTTCTTTTTCACAAGATTCCTCTGAGAATGGGTTATAAATAACACCTTTGTAATTTAAAAATCTGTAGTAGCAAACAAGAGCCATGTTCTAGTAAAAGCACTTAATTTCACTTGAGGTCCAGATGAAAGGACACCTAGGGGAAAGACTAAAAGTAGTAAGAGCATGTGAACTCAACCACACTGGGTGAAAAACTACGGGTCTTTCTCTGGAAGGTCAAAACTCAGTTATCTATCTGGAATTTTCAGTACTGAAACTTCTAGTATATGTACTTATTAATTCTAGAGATTTTTGAATGATGATAGAAAAATGTTATCTTAGCCTCTTGGAACTAAATGAAACCTTAGTATATTTTCCCCTACAACCTGCCCCCGACTCCCCATGCACCACTTGCAAAGGGTGAGAATTCATCTTATTTGTAATGCTTTTAGGAACTGGGTAATCCACATCAATTTAAAAACCTACACTATAATCACCTTCTGTGGTTATGGTATAGCCCTTTTTTTGTTTTTTTCCTTGTCCTGAAGCCAGAAGTTGGAGCTGGGAGTGGTATTTTAAACCAGGGGAGGAAAAGGGAAATTGATTGACTAGGTAGATCAGTAATAACATATCTAAAAACCTAACAACAAAGTCCTATTGTTAAAGCCACTCACAATAGCCAATACAATTCTGGTAGGAATGTTTGGTAGCTTTTCAGTGGCTGGAGAATGACTTGTATAGCCTCTGGACAATGCTGGTACTGGTTCCAATTTGTAGAATGAAGCAACTAACAGGACCCCCTGTGAGGGTCTCGGCCTGGCTGTCACACGTGAAATCCATGGGGTGAGGTAGCCAGTGTTGTTCTCAGGGATGTAAGTGGTTTAACTTCAAACTGAGGAAGCAAACAAGCCATGACACTCCTGGACTTCCCTGCTCTACTCAGACCAGCCGATCCCCCCTCCCAAAGCGGGTAGAGTATGCACCAGGCCATATGGTGAGCTTATTGGCCCAAACATACCAAAGGCATTCCAGCCTCTGCAGCCTCGCTTTCACTGTTCTCATGCCCTTTGTCCCCTTCCCACTTGCCTCAGTCTTTTTTTTTTTTAATTACTTATATAACTTTAAAACATACAAGTGCAGTTTTGTTAAATGGATACATTACGTAGTGGTGAAGTCTGGGCTTTGTGTGTAACCCTCACCTGAATAGTGCACATCATACCCATTAAGTAATTTCTTATTCTTCACCATCCTCACACCCTTCCTGGCCTCCATTGTCTATTACTCCATACTCTGTGTTCTCGTGTACACATTATTGAGATCCCACCTAGAAGTGAGAACATGTGGCATTTGACCGACCATTACTGAATTATTTCACTTAAGACAATGGTGTCCTGTCCATCTTTGTTGATGCATAAGACATGATTTCATTCTTTTTATGGCTGCATACTATTTCATTATGTATATAAACCACATTTTCTTGATCGTGTCATCCTCTGATGGACACCTAGGTTAATTCTATATTTTTGCTATCGTAAATAGTGCTGCAATAAACAAGTCAGGGCAGGTATCTTTTTGATATGATGATTTCTTTTCCTTTGGGTAAATACACAGTAGTGAGATTGCTGGATCAAATGGTAGTCCTTTTGTTAGTTCTCTGAAAAATCTCTATACTGTTTTCTATTAAAATTGTACTAATTTACACACCAACAGTGTACAAGTGTTCCCTTTTCCCTGCATCCTAACTGACATCTATTTTTATTTATATATTTTTTACTTTCTAATAATAACCATTCTGATTGGTATAAAAATGACATCTCATTGTGGTTTCAATTTGCATTTATCTGATGATTAGTGATTTTGAGCATTTTTTATTATGCTTCTAGATCATTTGTATGTTTTCTATTGAAAAATTTATTCATGTCATTTGCCCACAGTGCAATAGGGTTATTTGTTTGCTATTGTTATTGTTGTTGTTGAGTTGTTTGAGTTCCTTATAAATTCTGGGTATTAATCCCTTATTGGATGCATAGTTCATGAATATTTCCTCCCATTCTATGAGTTGTTTTTTCACTCTGTTGACTATTTATTTTGTTGTACAGAAGATTTTCAGTTAGGTTAAGTACCACTTGTCTATTTTCATTTCTGTTGCTTGTGTTTTTAAGGTCAGACTCACGAATTCTTTGTCTAGACCAATGTCCAGAAGAGTATTCCATAAGTGTTCTTCTAGTGTTTTTGTAGTTTCAGGTCTTACAATTAGGCCTTTAATTTATCTCAAGTTGATATTTGTGTATCGTGAGACACAGAGGTCCAGTTTCACTCTACTGCATATGGCTATCCAATTTCCCAGCACCATTTATTGAAAGGAGTGTTTTTTCCCCAGTGTGTTTTTGTTCACTTTGTCAAAGATCAGTTGGCTATAAATATGTTTCTGTATCTCTGGGCTCTCTATTCATTTCCATTGATCTATGTGTCTATTTTTATACACATGCCAGTATCATGCTGTTTTCATTACCATAGGCATGTAGTATAATTTGAGGTCATGTAATGCCTCCAGCTTTGTTGTTTTTGCTTAGGATTATTTTGGCTATTCAGGTTCTTTTTTTGTTCCATATGAATTTTAGGGTTGTTTCTTCTAATTCTGTGAAAAACAATGTTTATATTTTTATGGGAATTACACTGAATTTATAAATCACTTTGGAAAGTATGGGCACTTTACCAATATCAGTTCTTCTAACTCATGTTCATCGGATGTTTTTCCATTTGTTTGTATAATGTATAATTAATTTCATCAGTGTTTATAGTTATCCCTTTATAGAGCTTTCACTTTCTTGGTTAAATATGTTTCTAGGTATCTTTTGTAAATGGGATTGACCTCTTGATTTCTCAGCTTGATTATTGTTAATGTATCAAAATACTACTTTTTTTTTTTTTTTTTGGAGACCGTTTCACTTTGTCACACTTGGTAGAGTGCTATGGCATCATAGCTCACAGCAACCTTAAACTCCTGGGTTCAAGATTCTCTTGCCTCAGCCTCCCAAATAGCTCAGACTACAGGTGCCCACCACAAGGCCCAACTATTTTTTTAGAGATGAGGTCTAATTCTGGCTCAGGCTGGTTTTGAACCTTGGAACTCAGGCAATCCATCTGCCTTGGCCTCCCAAGTGCTGGGATTACAAGCATGAGCCACCATGTCCTCAAAATGCTACTGATTTTTGTACACTGATTTTTTTATCTAGAAAATTTACTGAATTCACTTATCAAATCTAAGTGGGTTTTGAAAGAGTCTTTAGGGGTTTTCTAGGTATAAGATCATTTGTCTGTGAACAACTCTTTTCTTTTTTTAATTTTTTTTTTTTTATTTTGCAGAAATCTATTAACATTGAAAGACATTGTTTAATCTTTCCATCAGCATCCATCAAAGCACCTTTTTAATTTAAGGGTGAGTTGCATGCTTGCTGTGATCATAAAATTCCTTTTTATACTTTTAGGATAGAAGATCTGCCTGTACTTCTCCAGTCATGAATTTTGTTCTTCTTCTGAAACTTGCTTCCCTATAGTCAAGCCGATTCTTCACACCCAGGTAAGTCATCCCAAGATTGACCTCCTCCTTTCTAATTTGGATGTCCTTCATTTCCTTCTTTTGCCTGATTGCTCTGGCTAGGACTTCCAGTATTAAGTTGAATAGGAGTGGTGACGGTGGGCATCTTCGTCTTGTTCCAGTTCTTACAGGGAATGCTTTCAACTTTTCCCTGTTCAGTGTAATGTTCATTTGCCTCAGCCTTACCATCCAAGGCCAGTGCGAAGTTCTACCTCCTCTATTATACTTTTACTGACTGTGGTTCTCAGGAAAAATTGCATTCTTTGAACATCTTACTTATTATCAAAACATGTACCTGACACATAGTGTATCCCATCTCAATTGCCATTTATTTGCACCACCACCCCAGCTGAAGTATAAAACGAAATCTGATTTTTATTACAGAACTCCTTACAGAGACTTGAATTAAATATCATGTATTTTAAAGCATACTGTAAAACAGACACATTATCAATATGTTCTATAGTACTTTTTCCCAACATTTGCAGTTTTTTTTAATAAAGGCTATATAACAATATTTAAAAGGTAGAAAGGCAGGAAACTATAGCCAAGTTTTGATTAGGCATATTATAATATATAATGTAAATTATGCTTTCATTTTGCTTAGTCATGACCCATAATCTCTGATTTTACATTAATCAGATTTAGAAAAATAGGAAGTTTTCTGTTTGTATATCACAATGTGTAATTGTTCTCTCACTGGGAAGGCATGAGAAAACAGTACATAATTAAAATAAATAGATAGTATCAACATAGAAATAAATGTAAATATAGATAAGGATTTTATCTTCATAACAGTCCTAGAAGGTGGATAATATTAACATCCTCTTTTTACAGATAAGGACTCAGAGGACAAAACAGTTGCGTACCTTCCTCACGGTCACATAGCTGGCGAGGAGCTGGGATTCAAACCTCACACTTTGATCCCAGATTTCAAATACTTGCTTAGTCACTTTGCTGTGACCATCTCAGCAGGAAGAGCTGGAAGGAGCTGAACCAGATTTGATTCCATTTAATCCAAGCACCATTTATTGGGCATTTACTAAGTGCCGAGGCTCTATGCTAAGTGCTAAGGTTGAAAAACAAATATGATAAAATTGCTGCATGCAAGGACAATGTTCTAGGGCATGACTCATAAAACCACATAATTTTAATACTCTGTGATAAGTATAATAATAAAGGCATGCAAGATATAAGATAGAGAAGTTGAGTTCCTTATCATATAGGTGTTTTATGGTTTGACTTATTTTATTTCATTTAAATGTGGACGATACTGTTGTTCTCTCCCTCTTTCTCTCTCTCACACACACCACACGCTCAAGTTCATGCAGTTGGCATAGACATATCCTTTGTCTGCTGGGTGCTGTGTTAGTAAGATTGTGTATATAAACCAGAGAACTATCTCCCCTGCCCTGATGCAAGACGTGCTTGGGTCCAGGCAGTGAATGCTCTTATAGGCCTGGCTCAGAACTGTGGACATACTCACAAAGGCAGTCAAGCAGCAACAAATTCTGGAACCAAAAAATAGTACTGACTTTTTTCTTTTTTCTAATTTTAGATCACTTATACAAGTATATAAGAATTCTATGTTCTGAAGAATATGCATTGCAAGAGGGAAAAAAGTGTCCTCTAGTAAAATGAATTTGACCGATGCCAAATATTATATTACCACACTGAAGTTTTATAATTTAAGCTAATATATATACATTGAACACTTTTTGAGCAGGTGATTAGTAAAAAAGCACACTTAACTCTGTTTATGCCAGCTTTTGTCAAACACGTTTAACTATTAATATTTTTTTAATTTCTCCTCTCCCCCAAAACATATATTAAACACCTCCCCATGAACCTATGCTAATGTTCAAAGAGGGTGTGTCCCAGAGTGGCTATATACCGACAAGTGCATGCATCACAAATTCAGAAAAGCACTCAGGAGAGAATTCTCATAGTATTTTAGAAATTATAATTCTTTGATAATATGATGTTAAGGGTTCCCTTTTAAATTCCTTTTGATCAGTGTTATTTTGTAGAATATAAGGAATTCATTTCTCAATATAGTTTTACATAATGATACATCCAAGTCAAAATACCATCCAATAAGTTCCCACAGCTGCCTTCTAGAGCTTATCCTCTAAGTTTCCCATAGCAAGAGAGCTGACTTGTCTACAGCCATAAAGGATGGCTGTGGTCACATCAACCCTATAAGTTTCAGCCTTCAGGGACACCAGTTCAAATGGGTAGACCAGGAGACCAGGTCACTCTGCAGAGTCAGATGTGTAGCATGGCACAGCTTGTTGCCACTAATGTCCTTTGTGGAACTATCTGAAGTCCTGTGCTCGGTTGGGTAACTTTAGGTCATTTGCCCTGCATTTCAATTTTGTTTTCTTCTGAGCAAAGTATATCTCAAATTAAACTAATCCAGTTACAAGCGTTATGCCCATGCTCCCTGGCGTCATCTCCTATTTCCTTCCCACAGGAAATGCCTACTTTTCATCAGCTGGAATGTTGCTTCTCCCACCTCCCTCCCCAGACTGGGCAGGTCATTATTATCAGTTCTCATGATGCCTGTGTGTCGTCTCTTCCTTGGCATTGATATCAGCTGGCATTTTAAGTTTATTTATGTGGCTATTTGATTACGTTTGGTACTTTTAGTAGATTATGACCTCTGTGAAGGCTGGGACTCTGTCCCATATTGTTATTATATTGTATGCATTTGGCACACAAATATTAAATAAACATTGATTCCAGAAAAATAAAAATCTGCAATTTAAGAGAGTGAAAATTGTGAGACTGCTTAAATTGGCAATAGCTTAGGCTCCATTTTTGTATCTGACATTATGTAGAAATCCTGTTCCATTAATTTAGCTTTTTCATTAATAGCTAAATAAACATTAACTAATACTATTATCATTAGTGAACCACCTAAACTTACCTGCCTTTACTTTCATTCTATGATATCTGGCCTGCAGGCAATGGTTTCTCTGTACATGTAATAGAATTGGCATTAATATGATTCTAACTTTTCTAGCCTGTCACTTAACCATTCTACACACAGTTTGTTTCTTTAATCAGTTCCATAAGTCACTCTCTTCTTCTTTCTTTTATTATTCCTGTGGATATTTCTGAACTTTCCCCAGTTTTTATTCCCTTTGTGACACTGGAAAATTACACCAAAGACAGTGCTCTGCAGGGGGCTTGGGGTGGTCTAGGCTGGTGGTAACATCTAGTTGTATCCCCCATGATAAATTAAAAAAAATTCAGGAAATCAAACTCTGAAAATTCCTTTTGATTTCCTTATAAGACATCTAATATTTCTCCCACTGTTTCCCTTTTGTTATCTCACAGAAATGCCATATGGGTACTAACTAAATATTCTCTTGAGGTTGAGTTCACCGTGGAATACCATATTAGGAATAACCTGGCAATGGCTTCTGCAAGGACCAGTGGAAATGATACTCTTCACAGTTGGAATTTAAAAATAAAGCTGCACATCCTCTGTTTGGTCATCACCTCTCCCCACCTCTGCCACTCACCTGGACCCTTTCTTCTTTTGAGTTTGTTTTCCTACCACATTTCTTCAGGGAGGGGTGTGGGGAATGAGGGGGGTGGTTTGGTCAGCTCAATGTATACAGCAGGCACCTTGTTCAAGGGCACAAAGTTTGATGATTAATTTGGCTTCTCCAGCCAAAACAACACAAGGCTGGAATTCAGACTTTGATTGCATGGTTCTATTTAATGTGTCACTTGCAAGATAAATTAGCCCTGGGAGAGCTAACCCTGGCTAACCCAGCTCTACAGCTAAAGATGATGAAGACTTAAAGACAGGGGCTTATGGAGGGAGGCCTGATCACAGACCATATGCAGATGAAAGGGTGACATTGCTTTGAATCTGACAACCAGTAATAACAACTAGATGACGCTCCCTTTAGCTTTAGTCCTTGTTGTTTACCATTTTGTGATTATTCAGGGGAAATACTTTGCTTTAGTTTTCTAAACCAATGGTTAACAAATTGTCATGTTGCTAGCCAAGGTAAGAACCAGGGAAACCAGCTGACTGTTAAACCACTCGGTGTGGTTTGTTAAACGCTGGCCAATCAATATGCTTTTGAATCACACCATTTAATATTAACAAACTGTAATAAACTTTAAAACCTACCAGTACTGTAGCACAAGAGTAAATAAACTTGGTACAATGATTTAGTATAAAAATAGATCCTAGAATTTCCTTATGTGAATTATAGAATAAGGACTCAAACTACAGAATATTGTAGCTATTCAGATAATTACACCATTGTCTGCAGGGATGTAGTCATCAAAATCTTTAATTCTTCATTTGCTGTGATACCCTCATCCTGATAATTCTTACTCTACCCTTCTTTATCCCCAGAGTCTGTATGCTATTCCAGGAAGGAGTTAAATGTGCCCAGGGCTCTACTGGAAGACAGAAAATGAACAGTGAAGGTAACTTACACATGGAATGAACCAAAATGATGGCAGAGAAAGGAAGAGACTAGAAAGAACACATACAACCTTTTTCCCAAATCATATCTGACTCGATGGCCCCCTCTGGGACCCAAGTGTACAGCACACTTTAGAAATTCTGAATTTTTATTTTGGAAGAAAGGAAAGAGATATAAAAAGCAGGAAAAGGAAACAAGTCTTGGATGCATCCAAAGTAGGAGAGTTTTTGGAGAAGAAAAAAGGCAAGGGGCTTATTTTGGTATAGCTCTTTTGAGCTGTGAGCACAAGGATAAAATTGCTCAGAAAATTAGGACAGCAGAAGCCAAAGGAACTGGTAATTTCAAGGACATATATTCATCTATTTATTGTATATTCATCTAGAATGGTCAAAAAATAGTGACGAGAGTTTTGACCTGGTTAAGAGAAGAGACAGGCTGAACTTGAAGGGGGAACTAGAGATCATTAAAGCAAAATTCAATTTATGTTTAATGGATGCCAAGTCAAATTGAATAACGAGAATAAATTTACAATTATTTCCTTAATTGCATTTATTCATTTGCTCATCAATTCATTATTAATTCATCTGTCATGCTTGTGTCATTGAACTTATAAAGCATGAAGCAAGCATAAAGCAACTTTGCTCTCTTTTTTCAACATCTTGCCTTCATGAACCATTTTTCCTTACTCTTTGCATGAGACTCAAAGTGCCTAGCCTCTTCAGATCACACAGCTAATTAAAAGTTATCTGATCATGATTGGTCCTAAGAATAATCTTTTCCTAACTGAAATGTCCAGTTTACTGTAATTATAAAAAGCTTCAAATTTGATCCATAATTAAAGATTTTCTTACTCTTCAGTTTTACCCTGTAAACAAACATAAAATCCTAAATCCTCCATATGACTAAATGGACCTCTCTCTTGGCCAAGGGGACCCCAGAGAAACCTTAAAACTGGTGTTCCTGGCCATGACAGGACAAGAGGTTGGACACACCTCATTGTACCCCCTCCCTAATTAACCACTATCAGGCTTTCTTCCCTAAGCGTTATGCAGAAACCAGCCCTTTGGAAAGACTTGTCTCACCACTGATTTCAATCATTCACCTAATGCTATTCTCCTTTTTGTAGTTCTGACACGACTGACCAGCATTTGTTCCTGATAAGAGGCCAGCCACCATGGAGTGGTTCTAACCAGTTTGTAACGGTTCTCATGTCCTCTGCTTCACCTTTTGACTTCATTGGGCTAAAACCTCTACACTCAGATCATGCTAAGACTGCCATTTTCTGAACATGGATCCCATGGTCCTCCATAGATCTTAGCTGCACATGCACACGTTCCTCCTTTCATGAATAGTCACTCTTCCTCCAATAGCTTGTAAATATGTATATTTAGCAACGCAGTTCAGCATAAATTCCTGCTCCTATTATCCCTGCCTCAAAGCACATGCTCTTAGCTTCTGCCCAAGGCTACTCGCTGCCAGCCTGTCAGGATGGCCACCCTGCAGGCAACAATTCTTTATGAGAAATAAAGCTCTCCTTTCAAATTTATGAACCTCTTCACATTCTTCAGTTGATACCCTTTACTACCCCCGTCCCTTGTCACCTGCAATTGGACCTCTCTGGCTTTCTCAGGGGTTGCAGGAAGAGTGCTTAGCTAGCTGGATAGATGAGCTCCTTATGGGTGTGCTCTGGGTGTGGCATATTTCTAATGCTGATTTTTCTCCCAAGAAGGCACATTACTGGGGTATTTTCTTATTTCTGGGCATCTGTTGGCCTTCCTCATCTAGGTCCCCAATGGTTGGTTCTTGTGGCTCCTGTGTAGCACAGGAGTAAGGGGCCTGTGCCCACTGCCATCGGTGGGAGAAGTTTCTTTCTAATGTTACCCTTTTTCTGTTCTATCATTGAGGCAGGAAGATTAAGGACAGACTTTTGCCTTTACGTTCCCCAAGAAGGAATTAGGCACTATTTTCTGGAGCCTCCAATATCCAGAGAATGTAGGTCAAGTTCTTTGGTTTTTTTCATGGCCCTGGAATCTGAGGGAACCCTAACTGACTTGGGGTGAGGGGAAGGTCCAGCATATTGACCAAGAGCAGACCTGCACTTCTTACTGTCCTGCTCAACTCTTTTTAAATTTTGAGGTAAGTGATGGGCTGTGAGCAGGCATGGATTTTCATGATCTTTCGCAATCTTGCACAGGGCTGCTAGTATTTTGGTTCGGTTGGGGGAAGGGGTTGAGGGGCTTGGCAGCTCTTTTTGTGATCTTGACTGTAAGAAATCTCAGCTGAAACTAACAACTTATTGTGCTTTATCATGGGGTTATATGGAACAGAAACATCTATACAGAACCCATGTTTTGCCAAGCATGTTCTTAGCACTGAAGAGTCAAAATAAATAAATGAATAAATACATAAATCACTTTAGTGACTTGTCCTGAGGAGCTCACAGTTGAGGATGAAATCCCCTCCCCTCCTCACTCTGTGTTCAAGTGGCGTTTGCTCTCTAAGCACATGCGTGTCCTGTGCTATGAGTCTGAGAAAGGCAAAGGACAAGAGTATGAGAGGGGTAGAGTCTCAGGGTGACTTTCTATAAGAGAGGGGTTGCAACATAGCATTCCTCCCCTAACCACGGGAGGGGCCAACATCAGGAGGTGAGCAGAGCCAATGGGAACTGAAAGCCAGAGTCCAGGAAGCCTCAAAAGCTACCTGACAGCTTGCTAAACCTTAGGAACTGGAAACAAATGTCAAGTTGACATTCTGAGAACTACTGAAAAATGGAGCAAAAATAACTGGGTTCAGAGCAAATAGGCAGAGATGAAAAGCAATTGCCCAGTTAAGGGGCTGCTTCCTATGGCTTGTTCATACCTGCTGGCAGAGGCATACTCTCTCTAGATTGGCAGGGTCAAGGGGCCTGGGCAGTGCAGTCTCAGGTCAAGTATAATCTAGGGCCATGCCCTTCAGAAGGAACCATGGGTGTTTAGAGGAGCTCTTAGCTGTTACAGTTGTTGCTTAAAACCTTGATATGGGGCACAGCTGAGTAACCCCAAAGGAACACACTGTTTAAGAAAGTTCAGAAGCTCAAATCTCATTGGTAAGATTGTTGCTTTCTTCCTGGGTTAGTTTATTTAAATTCTGCCCTCTCTTCAGCTAAGTCATATCTTTACAAGTACCTCATTGTGATGTCCGTCTCCTTTAACCTCTGACAGGAGTTTGGAAGTTATGAAAGTGCTGTCTGCATCATTAATGCCCCTTTGTAGACACACCCGGTACTCTGACGTGCTGGAGCCTACAGACCTGAAGTAACCTACTTGGTTCTCTGCCCTCCAGCCTGGCAGCTGCACCAGCATTACTCAGGCTGACAGGCTGAGATCTGCCCTTGGCTCTGAGATCAATGCTACTATCAACAGCCTGGTGTAAGGCATTTAGCACTGTGTCAGTGTGGCTGCTGGTGCCCTGCAGTTGGGGTGTCCCAAGCTCCCAGGACCTCACTAACTCCTCATATCTTTGCCTAGTCAATCCTTCAGAGGTTAAGGGTCCTATTGGGTATTGTCTCAATACATAAGGTGGCTATAACGGGAATAAAAGAAAGAACAAAGCCACTGATTAGACAGTTTGGGGCAGGAAAGGGGTCCCTTTTCCCTCATTTGAGAGGGCTAGGGCAGGAGGGAGTGTGGCAGAGGAAGGCTGAGTAGTTTTCCAGGGAAGGAGGCAGGTGGGTGAGCTGAGCTGGTGCAACCTGTCTCCTATAGCACCCCCTCCCTCACCTACCATCTTCAGCTCTTTATTTTCCTGTTATGCTGTAATCTAATGGGTTTACAATTATTTTCCCTACTGTAAACTACAACATTTCTAAAAAACAAATGATTAATTCACTGGAGAAATTATTCTGCTGTTTAAGTGGCACATTCATATTTAATTACCTATAAGTGTATAAATGAAATTTAAAAGTTTACTCCTTTAATTTATATTCCTTGGTTGTATAGTCTTATCCCTATGTAAATTATAATTAAAATCAGTTTGCTATTTTTTATTTATGTTCATTTATTATGTTTGAGTGTAAGATAATCTAGTATTAATACTCAGTACGGAAGAACGTCTTGCAATTTTGATCTCAATATCTTCACAAGTCTAGAAGTAATTCAAAAGAGTTTTTAAAGTGACAGTGTTAAAGATCTGACTTATCTTCTAGTCTTACTTAAAAATATCAGTTGAAGAAACAGATACAAGAATGATCCACCCTTCTTTAGTACTAGGATGAAGTAAAGATATAGAGGTCACTTTCAGCAGCCAAAGTTTCATATCATTATGAAATCCAGGTTGAGCAAAGAGAATAAGGTCTGGAAAAGGTAAAACACCCAGAAAATTCAAGAAAAGGCATGTCTTTAGTACTCACTTTATAAATGAGCTATTGTTTACAAATATTTATTTTATTTATTTATTCATTTATTCATTTTTTGTGAGACCGAGTCTCACCCTGTCACCCTGGGTAGAGTGCTAAGGCATCACAGCTCACAGCAACCTTAAACACTTAAGCACTGGTGATTCTCTTGCCTCATCCTCCTGAGGAACTGGGGCTACAAGTGCCCATAACACCCAGCTAGTTTTTCTATTTTTAGTAGAGATGATGTTTCACTCTTGGTTGGGCTGGTCTAGAACTCCTGAGCTCAAGCGATCCACCGGCCTTGGCCTCCCAGAGTGCTGGGCTTACAGGTGTGAGCCACTAGCTCTGGCCATAAATACATTTTTTAAAGGCACTATCCCTACCTTTGATAATTTTGTAAAAGCTAGAATTGCTTGGCTTAATTTCATTTTTAACATCAGAACAAAGAGCACCCCCTGGCTTTGGAATGGGGTTGCTTTGCATTACCATCAGAGAGAACAAAGGGTCCAAAGCCCCAGGGTGTATTTACCATCAACCCCCTGTTTTTCACAGAACTCCAGTTTTTCCTTTCCCACACCTATAGTCCACTTGATTCTGTTAGAAGGAGTTGTTGGGGATTGCAAGGGCACTAGCTCTGTCCTGTTTTGCAGCACAAGCTTTGTTCTACTTGAGAATGACAGGGGGCACTTGTCTCTCCAAATGCTTCATGAATTTTTTATTTGTTAACAAAGCAGAAACAAGAAGAAAAAGATAACTTAATGCAAATTTATTAGCCTTTTTGGAAATACAACTCTGGACACATACTTTGCTTATGTCAAGAATGTTATATTCAAGTATGGGGAGAGCATTGTTATCCCTTGTCTAGGGAGAGAAGGAGCCTCTCTTCTAGCTCCAGTAGAGAGGAATCCGGGCTTAGCTATGCAGGCTAAGCTCTGCTGAATATCATGCTGGTAGCTAGAAAAAGCCCCACCCGTCATTAAGATGCAAGAGTTCTTTCTTTGCGTACTCTGGGCCAGGAGGAAAGCAAAACTCCAAATGTTTCACTGAAAATCTCTGTGTCCCTTTCTCACTTATAGATAAGTTTCCATATAATATTGTTGGCTGCAGTTTTATAGACTAGTTTCTGCTCTCTATATTTTTTTCAGATGTATTGATTTTATTAGGCAGCACTTGAATTCTATTAATCACTCAGAAGTTTGCTTTCTTAAGTGTGTATGTCACAGAAAGATAGAATTTCCCCTTCTCATTGACTAGAAAACCCCATAGTCTGGGTTACAGCAAAAATATAACTAGAATACCCCATTAATAATTGTCAAGAAAATTCACCAAGAATGTACTACTTTGTTTTATTTTTAAACAAATGACTATACCTTAAGAAATGGAAAAAAATTTAGATAAAGTTTAACATTATCATTGTGTGTTCCAGGTAAGGAAAAGCAGAGGAAACAATTAACAAAACAGAAACCATGACCCCATCAAAATAAGCAGGTTATGTGTTATGAGTTTTGTCTTTCAACATTCACTGCATTTGCCCAAATCAGGGCTGATTGAAATTCGTGCAATTTATTTTTAAATCATATTCAAAGTGTTTTGTTGTGTTTTGCAAGCAGGAACATTACTGTAAATCAACAAGGAAAGTGCAGTGTTCCTTTAACAAGATAAATGTGCTGAGTGTACACAGGTCTGATAAACAGGCCAATCTCCCTACTTATTACCTGAACACATAATTTGGAAACATTTCCTAGAAAATCTTTATTCATCCCAGAAACTTATTATGAATGTGACAGAGTATCTGTCATAAACAATCTTTCCCTGGATTTCACAATGATGGAAAACATACCCAAAATATCTCAGGAAATCAGCAGAGGAGCAGAGGTCACATGTGTCAGCTTTGGGTCAATATTTGCTCATCGCGTCTTTACTGATGTCTCTTTGCTGACCTGGGCTGTGGACTCTAGGAACCTCTACTGGCAGCCTTCAGAGCCTCCAGAGCTTGCCCTGTCTTCACAGGAAATGCAATCTACCCGCCTCATAGGAAAGATTGCCATATATTAAAGAAAAATCTGCAATATCCATGATTTTCTGGAAAGAACCAAGCCAACTATAAAATGACTACCTTCCGAAAGAACCTCACAGTATAATAACCAGAATATTATTGCCAGGAGGGGCTTTAGCAGCACCGTTCCACTGGACAAAATTTTTGTTTGTTTGCTTTTGGTTTTTGTGTGTGTGTGTGTGTGTGGTAGTGGTGTTTTTTACAAAGGGGCCAGTCTTGTATAACGTCAATGAATGCAGCATGACCTTGATTGTCTTGTGGGAATTCTTTCTTCAAGTTCTTTGTTTTATAGGTGGAA